>WBMW01003636.1:2520126-2745954 GCA_013396635.1 Penelope pileata | reverse complement strand
GTGGGTGCCGGGAGGGCTAGGGAGGCTAGGCCGCTGCTGCCGCCAGGCCTTACCGCCGTTGGGCCTTCCTTGCAGTTGTGTTTCGTCTTGAAGGGCCTTGCGGTGTCACCATGGCAGCGATCTACTCTGGGGTCCACCTGAAGCTGAAAAGTGCCAGGACCTCGTGGGAGGACAAGCTGAAGCTAGCGCGCTTCGCCTGGGTGTCCCAGCAGTGCTTCCTCCCCAACAAGGAGCAGGTAGCGTGGGGAGCGCCGGGCCGGGCCCCCCGCAGCAGAGCGCGGCTCTGGGGGCCGGCTGAGGGCCGCTCTTGGCTTCTTTTGCGTCTTCTGTGCCAAAAAGCCACTGAAACTCGTAACTTTTTCCACGTAGCTGTAGCAGAAGGGCGTGTGTGAGGGCAGGGAGGGCAGTGTGTGTGCTGTACAGCGTCTTTTGGCTGGATGGGGAAGCGGTTTCTTCAGAGCTGCCGTGTTTGTTGTGTGCTGTGCACGGTGAGGGCCACAGCTGGGAACATCCTCGTGGTGGGAGAACTGGCTGGAGCTAGGCGCCTGTCTCCAGGTGCTCTAAACCTGGGTTAGGTTGGGTGTTGGGAAAAGCTTCTCCTCTGAAAGAGTGCTCAGGCACTGGCACAGGCTGCCCAGGGAGGTGGTAGCGTCACTGTCCCTGGAGGTGTTCAAGAAACGTGGAGATGTGGCGCTGAGGGACGTGGTTCAGTGGCAGTATTGGTGGTAGGTGGATGGTTGGACTGGATGACCTAGAGGTCTTTTCCAACCTTAATGGTTTTCTGATTCTTGTGTGTGGGGAAACACTGCACTCTGTGTTCACAGGTTTCTGCTGCCTCCTGGGAACTTGCCCTCTTCTTTTGTTTTTTCCCTCTCTGCTGAAGTTCTGCTCAGCGTTTCCCTGAGTGAGGGCCGTCTCATGCTGCTCCTCTAGCCTAGCAGCTTTGTGGGAACTATGGTTTGCACCACCTGAGATCAGTATTTTGAATCCCTGTTATTTCAATTGCTGAAAATATTAAATGCTGAAGAAGCTGATGAAAGGACATGAGGATGCTGACTCCTGAAATCTGCCTTGTGAGGGTTCAGGGGAGCACAAGGCCAACACTGGATTTAGAATGAAATGTCTTAAGAATTTGCAGTTGACTGACCTTCAAAAGCAGACTTTTCTGCTTGTTCAGAGCCTTTCTGCTTGGATGTAGAGCAGTTCTCAGGGCCTGAGTGCTGTAATTGTGAATTGTACTGCTTTTGTCACGTTTTCACATTTCACATTGTTTTTTTTTCCCTTTTGTTAACAGGTATTGCTTGATTGGGTAAGCCATACATTGGTTTCGTACTACAATAAGAAACTTGACCTGGAAAATGAAGTTGTTGAGAAGCTCTGGGCATACCTAGACGATGTTATCCGTAGTAGAAGGCTACAGAATCTCTTGAAGAGTGGAAAGACAATCAATCTCAGTTTTTCAATTGCACAGGTAACTAGAACTAGAGGTATTTTATAACACACTGAATGGCAGTGCCTGTCTTGTACAATATGTGACCCTTCCTCACAGAGTAGAGTGTTATATGAAATAAATAATTAACCTGATGGTCTTTAGGATCTCTGTTAAAAACGTTACTATTTCTGTTCTGAAATACAGTTTATATTTGTGCAGAACTGAGATTGAAAATCAGAATGTGGTGATGATATTTAGTCATAGACATTCTTTAATTGTAGACATTCTTACCTATGGTAGGCTTCCTGGATCAAAGAAAGTGTGTTGTGTGGTTTTTGTTTGTTTGTTTTGTTTTAATTTGTTTGGAACATAATTCTGGGGACCTTGCAAGAAGGGAGGGAATTTTCCCCCTCCTCCTTTTCTGCATGATTAGTATTAGGATCAAATATGCATAGTGTGTGCTCTTGCTGGTAACACTCATACCGAATATCTTTGCACATCCTATGTTACAAACAAATGCAGGGACACAGTTCTGGCCAGATGAGCTTCTAGTCTGAGACCTGTGGTACGAGAGGCCCATCAGCAGCTGTTGGCAGGTCCCTGTTCCTTTTGTCTTGCAGCCAGAGCTCACAGCAGATGATGTTGCTTCATTATAATGAGCTTTGTCTTTGTGTACAAAATTGACTGTGGGTTTTTTTTTTCTTTCAACCTTCAGGTCATAAATGAAAGGTTATCGGAGGCCTGTTCTCAAAAAACAAAGGAAAACATTGGCTCGGTGCTGAGTTGCTCCAGTGGCATCCTTTCTACTCCTTCGCTCGCCATCATTTACACAGCAAAGAGTGAGCTCTTGGTTGACCTCCTCAGCAAGCTCTCTGAGCTGGCATGTCAGCAGCTGGCTTCTGAAGATGCTGTGGGCTCACAGTTGTTCAGCATCCTCCACCTCACCTTTGCTCAGTACCTCCTGATCCAGAGGCAGCAAACCAACCCAAACCGTGTGTTTGGGCAGGTGACAAGTCACTTGCTCCAGCCGTGTCTGCTCCTGAGGCACTTGCTGACCGCGCGGAGCTGGACGCAGGCAGATGACAACCACGTGCGTCAGTACTTGAGCAGGGAAATCCGAAATCAAGTGGAGACATTGCTGCAGGCTGGGTTATTCCAGCCTGAGCTCTTCTCATCCTACAAAGAGGAGCTGCTGCCAGAACGGGATCTTCAGGAGAAGAGGAAAGGAGCTTTGAAAAGTCTCTTGCTACCGGTAAACACCGTGCAGACCAAGTTGGGCAGTGGCTTTTGTGAACCTGCCATCCGTGGAGCGGTTGTGGCTGGTGCGGTGTCCCTGCTGTATAAGCTCTTCCTGGACTCATACTGCAAGGCAGAAAACCACCTTGTGTGTTTCCACATGCTCAGCAGGCTTTTTGACTGTCTCAGGCTCTCAGGCCTACAGCAGGGTGTGGGAGAGGACACGCTCTCCCCTGCAGACTGGAGCACAGAGCTCCTTGCTTTGGAACAGCTTCTGAACTTGGTGCTTAGCAGCGATATCTATAATGTTGCCAGTGACCGCATCCGGCACAAGGAGGTGCAGTTTGGGTTTTACCGCAAGCTGGCGCAGATGTTGGTGAGTCACTCCCAAGCTACCATCCCTGCGTGGTTCAGGTGCCTCAAAGTCTTGATGTCATTAAACCACCTTATATTAGAGCCGGACCTGGTTGACTTAGTGGCCTCTGCTTGGGTTGATGCAAAGGTGGCTGAGCTACGTACAAAGAAGCCCCAGGAGGCTCTCATCAGCACTGTGTTTCAGACTTATTCCAAGCTGCGGCAGTTCCCACGGCTCTTTGAGGAGGTGCTGACAGTCATTTGCTGGCCAGCTGTCGATGAGCTGAGGCTGCCCGTCTTGTCTGCTGGCCTGACAGTAAAGCTTCGCGAGTGCCTCCTTGAGCTGCCGCCCAACCAGATTCTGGACATTGTGTGTCTCTTAGTGGAGAAATGCCAGATCCTCATTCCTGCCATTGAAGGGTCTGCTGACATGGCCCTGAAGCTGATGTCACTGAGCTCAGTGCTTCATGCTTTTCTGTTCAACATGAGGAGCCTAGATGATGTCACTCCTTCCCCTGTGGTTCTTCGCATGCAGAGTCTGCTGGCCAAGATGCAGAAGGGAGTAATTCAGCCACTGATAGAGCTGCTGCAGGCTCCTAATAGAGAGAAAGATAAGCCAGACCTTTGGCTGAGAAAGGCCAGCGACTCTGCTCTCCTCCTGGTTTACACTTGGGTTGAGGTAGACACTTTGTTTGGTATTAGCTGCAGTAAATATGTGTCTCCAGTAGCTGAAATTGATGGTGCTGCTGCTACCTCTGCTGCAAAGCCCTGGGACATTTCAGCTTTCATCCCTGGTGTGGAGGAGCAGTGTTGGGACAGAGTCATGGACCTTGCAAGTAGTTTTGCCTCCACTAGTAAATACTGCTTAGAACTGCTTGCACTTCAGAAAATGAAGATGATTCTAATGCAGACTCAGGCTGACGTACAGGCCTTGCAGCATGCTGCAGCTTTCATCCTAGAGTCTGGGAGAGCTCGCATGAGCAGGGGAGAATATGAACCATGGGATGGAGATATCAGCGCAATAAATGATCTCACTTACCCCACAGCACACTGGCACCTTGTCATCTCCAACCTGACCATCCTATTGCCATATATTTCCCCAAAAGATGTACAGTACATTGCAGATGTACTTCTGGAGACGCTAGTATTGACCAAAACACCAGAAGCTGCTGCAGACCAGGAGCCTTTCATCAGCATTGGAAAGATCTGTCTTAGTTTGATGAACAGCTCCTTTCTCCCCGAAATGAAAGTTCTGCATTGTGCTTTTCTGACCAGCCTTATTCGTCAGTTTGCTAGGGTGCTGCCCTCTGCTGCTAGGGATTTGGTAGATCTGCCACTTCAGCAGCTGTCTGCGGGTCATATCTCTTGGCATGAAGAAATCCTGGCTCCTTGCAAAACGGTTGATGCGTTGGAAGCAACCTCAGAAAACAAACAGCCAAAGGATGAGCCCAGTTTGTCTTGGAAAACTCTGGAGAAGGTTGCTCAGTGTATATTACTGTTAGCAAAAAATGATTCCCCTGTCATCCTGAAGGAAAGTCAGCTCGAAAGCTGCCTGGGTTTGCTGGAAATTACTTCTCTTCTGAAGCTAGACAATCTTCTTCCCTCTGACTGTATCCGGTGCTTTCTGTTGCTGCTGTCCCTGATCACCAACACCAGGGCTAGTGCCTCCTGCACCAAGCTGGTATCACTGAAGTTTTTAAGTACCTGCTTCCACCTCCTGAGGTGCCTGCAAGCTGGCAGGAATGCCAACTCTGTTTTTAAGGTTTTTCATGCCAGTGATGTTCTTGAAGCCATCATAACCTCTCAGCTTACAGCTAGTAAGTCCTTCGCTGATACTTTGACCATTCCTGGTTGGGCCGAGTATCTCCAGGAAGCCCAAGCCTCTTTGGAGCAGTTTCTTATGATGATTGTTGAAAGAAGGCAAAGTGTGAGGCTTAACTTGGAGAAGTTCATGTCTTTCCTGGCGAGCTGCAAACCGGATGTTGGTACAGCCAAAAGCAAATGCTGGAAAAACTGGAATCCTGCAGCTGAGCAGTTATTGCTTATGTCATTCACCACACTGTCTCATGTCCTCACGCTCTATCTTCAGCAGCAGCCAGAAAAGAAGCTGCAGTCTACAGACATACTGTCTCCTTTTTTGGAGCCAGTAGTTGAGCAGATGGGAAGAGCTATTGAACACGGTCTTCAGAGTAACACTCAAAACCACCCTTTGCCTGTAGCATTTATACCATCTGTCACAACTCTTCTCAAGGCAGATCTGAGCCATGCTGTCAAAAAGGGCTGGCAAAAGAATCCCGAGGAGCTCTGTGGGTTTTTGGAGCAATCCCGTGTTAAACTGTACCAAAAGTTTTACTCTCAGATCCTGAGAGAGCTGCCCTCTGCAGGAGGTCACCTGCAGTTCCTTCAGTCTGCGTTGCAGTTCTTAGCAGTCTTCTGCTCAGTGCCTGAGCTGCTCCCTGGAAAAGAAACTGCAGTCACTGCTGTTTTTGCTGTAAAAAAGCTTCTCGCTGGTATGAAAACTCCCTTTTTTCACTTCCTTTGCTAATTTTGCAGGGCAACAGCAAGTTAAAAGCTGTTTATAGAAAATATACAGCTTTTGAAAAATGTGTACCTATTTACTTCTGTTAGAGCAGCAGGCTATTGTTTTTGTAAATGCTTACCAGAAAAATTTTCAAGGAGGCTGTGTTGTGGTACCTAGGCCACAGTGGCCATCTGATCTGGTAAGGATCTTCTTCTCAAAGTTATAAACGCCCATGGCTTCTGCATCTTTTAGTTCTTTATTGCATATTGCACAGATAACTTTTGCCTGTTAATTTTAATACTCTTTTAAGAGCAGTGGCTTAGTGGCAGAAGTACCTGACTGTTAAGGGTGCTAAATACCCCTAATTCTGATAAAGTCTATGGGAGATTGGCATATCAGTCCGTTTATCCCCATCAAATAAAGAGCCAGGACTAGAAATGGAATTTCTAGCCAAGAAGTAGAATTTCTTGCTACTTATGTGACTTAGTGGCTCCCTTGTATTGTCTTGTTCAGAGTGATGAACAAAATACTGCAAATGAGGTACAGCGTGAATGCAGCTGTTCTCCTTGGCTTCTCTGAACACTGGGAATTTATCTAACAGTGCTAACATGCTCTAGTACAGCACTCTCCAAACTTCTTGATTATGCATACCTAACAGTAAAAAAAATAAATAAATTGAACATGCATCCCAGATATGTATTTAAAAATTATATGGATGGGCTACTGTACAATAATGTATATTGTGAAACATGCATAAAAACCCAGAAATCAAAAAAAGCTTGAGATAAATATGAAAGAAATACTACTTTTAGATTTTATTTATTAATGGTACAAACTGTATTTTCTTCCTGCATCCCAGTGGATTGTCCCCACTGTGATGTGCTTCCTGCATTCCAGTGAATTGTGCGTGCACCACTTTGGAGTCTGCTGCTCTAGTGTACTATTATTATAAGCTCAAGTTTTATACTGGCATTAGGTAGCTAAGAAGAGAGCACAGCTCTCTGTGGAAAATCTGATTTTGATCTTGCCCAGTTGAGTTTCATCTGGAACTCTTGCATGTAGGTACAGGCTTGTCTCGTCTCTTCTCTGGTCTGCATTTTGGTCGTTCGGTGTTGTGGGGCTGAGTACAGGGCACTGTCAGGGCAGGGATTTCATGTTAGGACTAGTGTAGGGAAACAGCTGATCATGGCATGAACTGATGATTGAGCACATGATGGAGGAGCGTGACTGGCCCGAGGAATACTGGTAGATCACTTGCACCTGTGACCGGAAGGGGGGTGGACCTGGGGCAGGGTTGCCCCAGGCTTAGGTAAGGGCCAGCCAGGCGAAGTAGAAGCCTGAGAGAGAGAAGATCAGAAAGTAGTTGGAGAAGCAGCAGCACAAGGAAGGAGCTGAGGAAGCAGAAAATGATGTGGAACAGAGCCTTTAGCTCCAAATGAAACAAATGGCATAGTTGTAAGAGTTCTGGGACTTTTTCTGTTACAACTAGGAACTATGAAGAGTCATCAATTCTAATTTTTCTGCTGACTTCTGTCTCTCTCAGTGTATGCCTGACTTTCCTAGTGTAAGGTTGGTCAAGTGCTTTAGTCTGGAGAGATGATCAATTACTGTAAAAAAAAAAAAAAAAACTATACAATTTTTAATAAATATGTAAGGCATTCAGTAAGTTGAAGTATAGATTCCTGTTGAGGAGACATTTTCATCATTGACACAAACCCACTGGGTACTTGTGGAACTGAGAAACAAGCCTTCACAATGGGCTAAGATGTAAGCTAGTCCAGGACCGTCTATGTAGTAATGATTGAGAAAGTGGATAGTATGACTTCTGATCAGTAGAGACCTGAACTTTGTCAGCTTAATGCCTTTGACTTGTGATGGCTCTCTGACCAACGCTTGTAATAAAGCCTTGTAGCTTGTGTAGCCCATTTCCTTGCCTTGTGCACATGCTTTATTGTAGCATTTCCATGCTACTGGGGGCTTTTAATTGATATGATGACTGCTCTGTATACTCTAGGGTAGTAAATACTTGAGAACAGCAATTCATTGCACTTGTGGTGGGGATAAAGGGAATACGTGGGGTCCTTTATGCATTTGATTGTTGAAAAGGTACTCACATTACTGTTTAAAGGTTTGACTCACTCTGTTCTTACCTGTGGAAGCCTCTGTCTTGGAAATTGAGATGTCCTTGTGCCTCTTGCATGTGCAGGTCCTGCGATCACGGTGCAGGTGATTCGAAGTATAGAAGTGGAGCTGACGGACGTGCTTGTGCAGCTGCTGGGAAACTCCTCTGCCGAAGAGTTTTATGCCATAATGAGGCTGGTGCTGCAGGGACTTGAAATGAAGAACATTTGGCAACAGAAGGCTAAAGTAAGGAACAAGCTCAGTTTGTTGTCAAGTTCTTTCTTCAGTTTTCTGTAACTTGAAACATTGTGTTAGCTGAATGGCATCTGCTTAAATATTTTTTCCTCTTCCTGCTTTATGGTTTGATCAAATTAATTTACATGGTTAAAGGGCTTGGTAAATGTGTTGAGACATGTTGTGGACATCAGCTGAGAGAGCTGGAATGGTCGTGGAAACTTAGTGGAAAAGCTTTCTGACCGTTTTCGTAGGAGCATAGAATCACAGAATGCTTTGTGTTGGAAGGGACCTTAAAGATCGCCTGGATAACCAGGGTTAAAGATAACCCTAACCCTTGGCCACTCTCTTGACCAGCATACCTGTAGAATCCCTGTTTTTTACATCTCTTGCCATGTTTGGTTCCATTTTAAAGACTCGGTAGCCTTAATTCCATTTATTGTCAACAGAAATCACACATCTGTGATGCTGACATTTCTGCCACACCGAGATTATTTTTCTGCTTGCTGATCAGAGCTCTTGCAGAACAGACATTAACAGTCAGTGAGGTTAACCACTGTTCGTCTATGACTCTTCTTAACAGGGTTAAAGACATGTCATTTTTAAAAACTCTAGTATTTTTAAATTAAACCAGAGCTGCAGCCCTGCTTTCAGTATTTATCTCTGTAATGTAATCTGTAATAGCCTGATACCACTCAATAGCTTTTTGCTGTGCCTTTCTCCAGACAAGCTTAAGCAGCAGTGGTAACACATGGAACACTTCAGGCTAAAAAGCCAGCTGCACTCTCCACAGAAAGCTCAGTGACTTGAGATCAAAACTTAGATTAAACTTGGGAGTTCATCTGACTGTCTTATTCACTAGAAATAGACATGAATATGCCACCTTCAGTTCTCAATGTCTGTTTGAAAGTAAAGCTGGAATTCTTCTATGTGCCCACTTGTGAGTATATAAGCATGGGAATACATCTGCAGGCACTCTGAAGTTAATAGAACCTATTTGTTTTGACTTGTAGTATGCTTCTTTAATCAGTTTGTCCAAACTGATAGCCAGGTTTATTTCCTTTTTTTTTTTTTTTTTTAAAACAACAACAACAACAAACAAACAAACAAGCAAACAAATTTGCTATTAAATGGATCATTCTTAATATACCAGTGTCCCTATACTCCTGCTTTCTTCTGCTATGTCGTGGCTGTTTAAAAAGGCATTCTTTTCTTAAAAATCACTTAACCTTTTCATACAGTAAGTTGACACTAAAATAAATGTAGTATGCAGTACATTTGGGCCCATGCTGCTCAGCACAGTGAATTTCATTGAGCTGCTAATTATTTTACAGTTTCCGGAGAGCTGTATTGGTAGAAGGGCTTTCATGTCTGAAGGCTCTGGTAATGCTCAAAACTGCCACTGCCCTTGAAAGAGCTCTTTTGTACTTGAAAGGAACCAGTGCATCTCCTAACGGTGACCGATTGTCAATCTGCTTTCTGCAGGAAGTATTGTCAGCTATTACGCTAATCAAATTGTTGCTCAGCTGCCCATTAAGTGGAGACAAAGAGAAAGCTTTCTGGTTTGCCAGCCCGCAGATAATCACAGCTTTAGCTGTAAGTATCTATTTATTGTAACTTCATTACCTGTCCCTTTTATTTGTTGGAGTCTGTAGTAATTGTATCTGTAACATGCATAGAGAAGTACTGGAACAAAACAGACTATGGTTACTAGACAAAGTATCCATGTCACATTCACAGTACTGTCCTGTGTAGACCTTTTCCCTTCTTCGTCAAGTAAACCTCCTCCTGTGTGTAGGTCATCCGTTTCTTACTCTCAACACATTTTTGGGACTGCACTGTCTAATCTGGAGCTTGAGAGAGGCTTGTTAGGCTGCAGAGAAAGACTCTGGGTCTCCTGTCTTTCTCCTTCCTGTAGGAAGGAGAAGGAAGTCTGTCAACCATGTGTCACCGCAAAAGCTAACAGCAGCAAAACAAAAAAAAATCCAAATGTGTTCATATTAAAAAATTCACTGATTTTAGAGTAAGAAACTTAACTGATGGTAACCAAATCCAGGTTTTGTGTCCTTGATTGTGCCGCATCCAAACTTAGAAAAAAACCTACATCGCTCACTATCGTGATGATGTGTCTCTAGACTAGGATTCGTCAGATCCTGGCTCTGCAGTGCCAGGAAACGCAGCTTGCGATTTCTGCCCTTTTTGGTAGATCTGCATGCTTGTGAAAGAGAGAGCTGTGTCAATTCACTCGTGAGAAGGTGTAAAGAGGTGCTGGTTGCTGTAGTGTAGTGTGTAGTCCACCTTCTTAGGGGACTAGGGAATAGTTACAATTCCATATTTATAGCAGTGTTTGATTGAAAAGCATCGT
This sequence comes from Penelope pileata, assembly GCA_013396635.1. Lineage (NCBI taxonomy): Eukaryota > Metazoa > Chordata > Aves > Galliformes > Cracidae > Penelope > Penelope pileata. The sequence goes on along the minus strand of WBMW01003636.1, from coordinate 2,735,691 downwards.
GTGCATACTCTGCCCAGGGTGCAGTTACAGCAAAACTGCTAAAATAAAGGAGTCTGTCTGCAGTCCAGATTACACCAGTGTAGTACTAGTGACTTAACTCAGAACACTGTGATTCTCTGGTGTTTGAATGCTTATGAAAGGTGGCTAATGCATTCTTTTACTCTTTCCTGTCTTTGTGTAGATGCAAACGAAAGAGGCCTGTCAGGACCAGTCGCTGACTTCCACCATAGTTGTACCTATTCTAGAGACTGCAGCAGCTCTGCTAAGGCAAGGAGAGGGGGTTCTCCTGAATCCACACCACGTGACATTGGCATTCAGCATTCTCCTAACAATCCCACTGGATCATCTGAAGGCAGAAGACTATGGCAGTGTCTTTTTGGGAGTCCATGAAGTGCTGTTCTCCATTGTGCAGTGTCACCCAAAGGTATATTTCTGAGGTGGTGGTAGAAGGGAGGAAGGTAGAAAGAACCAAGACAGAAACTGGTGGTGAGAAACTTTTTAAAGAGCAGTCTTGATATAGTTTGTCCTGCTAAAATGAAAGTGCTTTGTACTGCTTTTCATTTAGAAGCCTCGAAATTACATCACTTCGATTGTTCCCCTGCTTTCCTAGCCTTTGGCAGCAGATGGCTTATAAACCTCTGATGCTAGATGAGAGAGAATAAAAATTCCCATACTGCTCGACTTCTGGAAGCAAAAATGGCTCAGGGTATGGGACTTAAGTCTCGCAGGAAATTAAGATTCTGCAGGTCTTTGAAAACAGGACCTACGCATGTTAGAATGTGGTGGACCTTCAAACTTATACCATCCAGGCGTTCTTACCAGCCTACTGGCATGGGAAGGTGAAGGCATGCTAGGGCTTGCACAGGGTTGGGGTGCTTGTGAAAGGAACCTGTAGGCATGGGCAGATGAAAAAAAGAAAGTGGCCTCATATGTTTACATCAGGACTGAGAGTGAAGACAGTTGTAGATGGGAAAAACAGCAAATTCTAAAAGCAAGGCAGTACACATGGCTAAAATGCCCTTGCTAAAAGCCCGTAGCATAAAGCTGCCTATCCAGACTTTTTTCACAGACATCTGTAGTGTTACTGGACCTGCGTTCTGTGGGTCGGTCTGACTACGCAGGTTCTCTACCAGCAAGAGCAAATTCCCTACACGTGAGAGTACAAATTCAAATGCTGCTTTGGGGAGATGGAGTAACTCTAATGTCATGTTTATTTTGTTTGAATAAGCTCATGAGAATCCTAGAGCAGGACTACACTCATCTGCTAGATTCTGTACAGAGGCAGAGTGAGAAGATACTCTGCTCCTGACACCTGCATTAGCTACATAGTTCTCTCTGTAGGAATTGATTTGCCTCTTTCTGTGGAGTGGTATACATCTGCTGTCTCCACTCCCTCTGTTACATAATCTCAGGTATTTTTATTTAATGTCTTTGCAGGTGATGTTGAAAGCTGTACCATCTTTTCTGAACAGTTTTCATCGTCTGGTTGCTTCTGTCATGCATGAAGGACGTCAGAGAGGAGACAAAGGTAATGTATCTTTTTTTCACACTATATATGCGTGCTATAAGTTCATGTATTCTGCAAGAGGAGATGCAGAACAGGGCAGCCTGACACCAGAGGAAAAGTCCTCTAAACCTACCTATGACATTGACGCCATTAGCCCTGTCTGTCCTGTATGTAAATTTGAAGATGAGATTTGTAGCATACTGGGTTTATGAAGATAACTGGGGCTCCTGTGGAGCTCCATCAGACAGCACTGCTTTATGGGGAATAAGGTATAACTCGCTAACTGGCTGGCAAGCGGTCAGGGACCGGTAAGATTTGCTGTGCCCGATTTCAGCTCTTCCTATCAACCTTTGAGCCTGAAAGTGTTACAGACATTTATAGCAGGGGCTCTGTGAACTTTGCTGATGCATAGTAGCACACCTGAGTGAGAGCCCCAAACTGGTCCTGCTGAATGTGGCTTCTTGAGGCTGAAACTGTTTACTACAGACCTGAGTATTCACTGGTCTATGCTAAGCATAAAGCCAAGACAATACATGTCTTAATCATCTGTAGGGGAACTGTTAAGTCAAGGCCTGAACTGGTGATTGAGCACCTGGTGAAGGGCTGTGGCTGGCCCAGGGAGCACTGGTAAATTGTTTGCACCTGTGCTCCCTATGCCACCGGAAGAGGCGGGGCCATATAAGGGCCAACACTGAAGGGAGAATATCTCTCAGAGCTGGGCTGCTTCCTGGAAAGGAGTTCTGCAGGACTGGAGATCTCTCTCACCGGTTGTGTGAGTCAAAGCTTGTCTGGAACCTGTGTTTATGTCTATTGTTAAAACCTATAATGCTTAAAACCTATAATACTTTGCCTGAGATTGTAAAGAATGCGTTCAAAGTGATTTTGTCTCTCAATCTGCAAAACAGCATCTCCTGGGATTGCATGATATACCTGTGTGGTCAAGGGTTTTAAGTTATTTGGGTCAAGTATCTCAAAAAAACCTCTTCGCTGCAAGTTGTTGAAGAATTCACATTGGCCTTAAAGTATGAATGTCCAAGTAGCTAAGTGTGTTCACAGTACTTTATTTTCATGCTGGTCTGGACACAAATACAAGTTGAAACAAGTTGACTTGATAGCTGGCAGCTTCTTGTGTCCCAGCTCTCCAGTGATGTCCTACAACTTATTCCATGTTCAGTTTTATCTCAGCTGATGTGTGTTGCCCGTAACTGTGGGCAAATGTATGTATGTATTATGGGAGAGCGTACTAACTATGTCTCAGTGGTAGAAGAGAAGGTATGCTAAACTGGTGCCAAACTCTGAGAATTTGCTACCTTCTGTAATATCTTTTTGTTTGACAAGGGTCGCAGGAAATGTATGGGTACATGGCATCCTCAAATTTAAAAATATGTTGTATATCTTTGCAGAATTGTTTTATTTACATAACAAGAAAGTGATGCCTAGATTTCACTTCTTCCTTGTTTGTGTTGGTTCTCCTCATTTGCTGTCTACTGAAAGAGTGAATTCTCAGGTGATCTCTCTGGTCTCACTTTACCTCCAGCGCAGTGGTTTCTGCTGTTCATATTCCACATACTAAACATCACCAGAGAGCTTGCTTACAATGCTGTTTCTTTGAGATGTCTTCTGATTCTCTGTCAGGGAGAGCATATCACTTTCTTGTCTCCTTGTTTTTTTACTCCACAGTGCTAGCTGGGACTGAGTCACAGCAGGGACCATAGCTGTTGCTATCAGCTCTTCAGCATATCTAACAAATACCTTCTGCATTTCAGTGTGTGGAGTTGGAGTTGGTATGCTCTTACAAACCAACCATTATAAGAGATGTGTATGGTGTGTTGGGGTGAGGGTGAGGGCTCTCAGCTGTGGCTTGTTAACAAGATAAAAATGGGTAAGCTGATGTTGGCTTCGTATAGTTAAAGAATTGTTGAAGATTGTGTGTTTTCTTAATAGTATTTTTAAGCCTCAAATAACAGACTGCAACCTGCTTCCTGTTTTTAGGCAACACAGATGAGTTTGAAGTTATACTGAAATGTGCACACCTGGTGGAACGGATGTATAGTCACATTGCTGCAAAAACAGAGGAGTTCACTGTGTTCTCTGCTTTCATTGTGGCTCAGTATGTGACTGAATTGCAGAAGGTAATGTTCTCTTTTGAAAGTGCCATGGTACTGATATATGCCTTATGGGGATACAGTATTGATCGAGACTTGTTTTGAGCAGGAGTTCTTGAGAATCTTTCTTAACTTTCTAAAAGGAGTGGGCCAGAGCCAGTCACTAGCTTCTCACATCCAGACCTAAATTCAAGCTGCCGTTATCTCCAACCTAATGAATTTAGCGTTCACCAGGATTAGAATGCTGCCTGTGTTATCAGCATCTGCTAATTATTTGGAGCTCTTGTCTGGACATGGGCCAGAAGTAAGCGATGAATTTTAGTCTTCTTAGCGCAGAAGAAAAAAATCCTAACTGATGCTATGCCACTTCAGGACTCACCAAAAGATAGGGCATATTATTAAGGGCATTATCCAAATGCCTCTTGAACACTGGCAGGCATTGGGCATCAGCCACTTCATTAAGAAAACCTGTTCCAGTGTTTAACCACCCTCATGGTAATGAATTTTTTCCTAATAGCCAGTGTGAACCTTGCCTAAAAGACAATATCTAGTCTGAGCCTCACATTCTTCTGAAAGCTGGTTTTGTGATAAGGTGTACAGTCAAAGGACCTGTACAAGAGATGCAGCTTTTAGTAATAAAATGTCGAGATGGATGTTGTCACATCCCAATGGATGTAATTTTAAAAAAAACAAAAAACAAAAAAAACCTGTGTCTCCACCAACCAGCAGAAAGGGAACACAAGCTTTCTTAGGTGTTCTGGGTTTTTGGAGAATGCTTATTTTGACTTACAGGCTGACTTTTGAGCCCTCTGTATCAAGTGACCTTAAAGAAGAATGATTTCAAATGGGGCCCTGAGCAGCAGCAAGCCTTTGTCTGGCCCAGGATGTAAAACACATGCTTTACACCGCAGCTGGGGAGCATGGCCCCACCTGGAGCCTCTCTCTGAAAGCACCTGGAGAGAACAGAACAAAGTATCCCAAATTGCAAGAGAGACCCCCCTGAGGATCATTGAGTTCAACTCTTGGCTCCACATAGGACTACCTAAAAATTAAACCATATGTTTAAGAGCATTGAACTCCGGGAGTCTTGGTGCCGTGACCTGGGGACTTGTTCCTGTGCCACAGTTTACATGCTAGTCCAGCAAAAACTAGGGACAGACTAAGATTACTTCTGTTCTATTTAACTATCTCTGGACTTCACTGGATGTAGAGCCTTTTCTCAAAGTGGGGCCTGGCTTGAGCTGTCAAGTGACCTTTTCAAGTTAAAAGCTTGAGTACAGTCTCATGAGACTTTTAGGAACGTCTTGTGTAAATGCTTTCGCTCCTGAATGGAAGGTAATGGATGATCATTGTAACTGCAGATTGGTAGTGTATGCATGGAACCTTTGGGTGTGGAAAGGTGAATTTGTTAGTGAGCCACAGAAGCTGTGACAAAGGGATATTCTCTGTCTTTGACAGAACAGTTGGATCACAAGTGAGTGGTGATTTGTTTCACCATTAAACTGGTGATAGTTACTGGATATCAGATGAAGGGGGAGGACTCAGCATGCTGGTCTTATGGAGGCACATACGTATCTTTTATGTTGCTCTGCAAAGGGAGAGGAAAAACTCCTTTAACCATTTATCTCATCCAAGTCAGTATCAGTGGCTTTTAGCCCGTGGCCTGAAGACCCTGGGGGTCTGTGGAAGGTAATTTTATCAACAGCATGTTTTTTTCAGTTAAGTCTTTGTGTGGGCATCTACACACTTACTGGAACCCTTTTTAAAGATCTACAAAGTAAAACTGATGAAATATACTGGCCTAAAAAGTCACTTATTCCTACTGTAGTTGTGTAATGGTTTCCTCGGTGCTTCCTCTTTATACCAGGAAATAAATATCCTTGTGAGTTGTTTTGTTAAAACCTAGAATGTCTCCTTGCTGGAGTGGGTGGCATCTGTAGCCACCTTCATGCTGTTGACAGTGCTCTTCCCTCGTTGTGTACGAACTGTTGCTTGAGTCAGCACTAGTGAAATACGTCTTTGCACTCTGAATGTCTCACATCAGGTGCTCTGTAATGTTTCACGAAGTGATTGTGCTAACTATATAGACTGTAAAACACTTAAAAGCGTCATTAACTGCCAGTTAGTAGTGGCAGCTGTTTAAATCTTTGCTTCTGCTTCCCATACCGTTATTGGAAGATGTTTATAGGAAACTGCACTGCAAAGCAAGAATGGCCCAGATAAGCCATGGGTGCAGACCAATTTGTAATGTGAAGGATGTGATTCCATTAGCTGTAGCTCTGAGGTATCTGCTTATCCCAAGTGGGCCATCTAGCCTATATTGTCAATATCTGTGGGTTTCCCTGTCCTCTGCGGTCAGAAGGGAGAGGCAATCCCAGTGCATTCACTGCGAGCTGCATTGCGCAACTGTTCTTCAACTTCGGTGCATGAAAGGGAGAAATAACCTTTTGCAAACCTCCTAATAGATCAGCTGACAAACTTTAGGATGTGCAAACTCTTCAGGGTCACAGATCAAAAGAAAGGCTTATGTGCTTTAATGCCTGCTGTATGTTTTTTCCCAGCTACTCTGTTAGCAACTCTAATAAAATATATTAGCTCTTCTGTGTTTAGGGCAGAAAGAGCAGGATCCTGTCACAGTGATTAGGAGTGCACTTCATTAGCGGAAAGTTTATTAGTTGCCTCAGGAAGAAAGGAGTCTGAATTTTAATGACAGCCTTTTATGTAATTTTCATTAGACCTGGAGTGCGGAGGCTTAGGTCTGGAGGCATAAAGCTAATTTTAGGATTCAGCAAAGATAAGACGTGGTTCTGGGCAAAAATAATGTGATTATGCTAGAGGCTGGCGCTGCCTAAGGCGGCGAAGCATTTAGTAAATGATTTGTGAGCACAGGACAAATTCCAGTTTGCCTGGAGCACCAGAGGGCCCCAGAGCTGTCCTGGCTGTAGTGGCTGATTCTGGTGGCTGGGGGGCTGAGCAGGGGTAATGGCAGGAGCAGGGCACTGAGTCAACACTCCTTGCTTGTGTTCCCAGTTCCCTCTTTAACTTCCTGCATGACTGCAGGTGGGGTACTTGGTTTCCAAGTACCCATTCCGAGGGAATTCATCTGTCCTGAGCTTTTAGAAAGCTCCTTTTATTAAAGCTTATACATTCAAATCCTCAGATACAATCGTTAGAGAATATCCTGTTGGTAAGTGACTTGTTACCCAGTGTGGATCATAGTGTAGCCCGAAGTCAGAGCTCATTTGAAACTGGAACTTAGTAACATACAGCTAGTGAGATGTACAGAATCTATTGGAATGTGTAATCCAGGGCAATTTTAGAGTTTCTTAGTTGGAAGTTTTTCTGCTGAGAAGTTTTCATATGGTTCCAAAGATGATCAATGTCTTTGCTGCAGCAGCAGTGTGTGTAGTAGCAGTCGTGTGCATTTTACTGCAAACAGCATGCTTGTTCTGCAAAACATATTTGCAAAAATCAGGAAAACATTGCACAAGATGGCATTATGGATTTTATCTAATGGGCTGTTCCAGATGGTCTGATGCATTGAATAACATGTTGTCAGCACTTAATGTACACCTACCATGGAAAGGGTGTTTTCTTGCCTTTTTATCTTTAATGCGGTTTTGTTCTTCTTGTAGGTGACTTTGCACCCAGCTGTGAAGAAACATCTCACAGAGGGGATATATCACATCCTTGACCTTTGCATTGATCGGGACGTCAAGTTCTTAAATGCGTCACTACCAGCAGGTGTCAGGGAGGTCTTTAAGGATCTGTATAATGATTATAACCATTACCACAAAGCAAAAAAACAGGGGGAGGAAAAGTTTACTGCATGATGAATTCTGCCTGGTGCTGCATAATCAGTTATGAAGTGATCTTGCAGTGCAGAGAAAATCCGGTTTTGTACAACCAGCCTTCATAATGGGGAAAGGAGAATGGCCCTGTGCTGTGCCAGGAGTGGCAGAACTGCTGCACCTGTGCAGGCCCCAAGTGAACTTGCTGGGAGCTTGCTGCAGTCTGACAGCAGATGTCAGGTTTCAGACTTTGGCACATCATGGTGCTTTTCTGTGGAAGCAATAGTATACAGTAAAAGCCTGTGAGGGCTATAACTCACTTACATGGTAAGCAGAATTAAAGCAGTTAAAGTACATATTTTTATATGGTGTTACTTTACAGTTTTTTTTACTGGGGAACTTTGTGAATTTTACGCAGCTGTGTGGTACTGCAGTACTGTGGAAATACAGTAAAAAATTCTGAAAACTTGTATCTTTTTGCTTGATTTTCCTATTGAATCCAGCCCTGAGCAACCTGGTCTGACCTACTGAGTTTCCTTCCCGTCTGAATTACCCTGTGATCCTCTTGATAATCAAAAAGACTGACTACTTAAAGCTCTGATCAATTTCCTGTCATTAAGCAATTGCAGTTATCTGAGCTGTGGCAGCCCTCTCTCTGCATTTTTAGCTTGTGACAGTTGCTGAGTACCGAGACCTATCTGAGACCTCTTTGGTCTAAGCTGAGCCTTGTTGCTTTGCTTTAACTCCATGTTAAGAGCAAGCCCTGGACTTATTGCAACTCAGCTGACGCTGGTAAGCTGTGGTAAATTAATCCTACTTGAGCCTGTAGGAAGCTTCATAAAATAACTGTCTTCCATTAGCCAAAATATGCAATTTTATTGTATTGAAAATGACAGAGACTAAAGATCCAAATTGTTTTATCACTTATGGAAAAAATCTTCATGTGTAGGCAGTTAATAGCAAGAATTCATTACTCACACATGGTAATCTGCTTTAGGTAGAGGATGGGCAGAGGAAGGCTGGAATGTACTGGGTTGGGCTGGGCTGGTAATATTTTTCATAGCAGCTCCTTTGGTGCTAAGCTTTGTGTTTTTGTTTAAAAGTGTTGGTAACATGCCACTGTTTTGGATGTTACTGAATGGTGCTTGCGCAGCATTCAAGGCTTTCTCCCCAAGCTGGAGAGATGTATCATGTCTGGTCCAGAGGATGAAGTTTGACTTGCACAGGAGGCTCTGCATGGCAAAGATGGAGAAAGTGAGCAGGGCTGAGGAGCAGCTGGACCTCAGTGTCTGATGAAGCCCTTTGTGCTCCTTCTGCTCTGCCCGTCAGCTCACAAACCTCTGCTGAACCCTGATGACAAAGCAGAGGTGGCTCCCTGGTAGATGTGCCCCTTGGGTGGCTCCTGAGCAGTGCCTCCTGCCAGGCCACGGGGCAGCTGCCTCTGACCCTTCCAGGTGCCTGCCGCTATTGGCTTGTCCTGTGGCATTTCTGTATTTCAAAGCTGAAATGTTGCTGTGGGGCAGAGTTGGGAGGGCAGTTACTGGTGCATTGAGCCCCCAGGGCTGTGGGACAGGGAAGTGCATGGTTGGTTTCAGAAGGGAGATGTGTATGTACTGGGTGCAGCTGAACAGGCACTGGGGGGAGGAAGGCTCTATGGTGAAAGCTGCTAGTAGGAGGATGGTTTTGGATAGTGGGAGAGGATCTGGAAAGAGCAGTGAAAAAAAGGAGAACTAGGTTTAAAGCGGAGGAGGAAGGAAGTGAGGTAGAGGCTCTGGCTTGTAAGTGTCAGGGCTCCCCTGATGTAGCCATATGGTTGCAAACCACACACGCAGCTTAAGAGCTCCTGAGTGTAGACCACAGAGTAAATAACATCTTACTCATCGGTTTACAGGAGGTAAACTACTTGACTCGATGTCAGTTTTATTTCATCAATATTAACTCTTTCATTTTTCTAAATTTTAACTTGACTTCGAAATGAAAACATGTAACTGTCTTTGTGGACAGTGGTGATGGAAGTAACAAACTTGCTATAAAAAGAACACAGGGCTTGAATGGATGCAGAATGAAAACCCTACCACAATTAAACCCTTATTTCAAGTGTGCTATGTGGCTGCAGCTTATCCCGCAGCCCTCTTCCTTCTCCAGTGTAACCATCAAATTCTACACTGAAGCACTGTTTAGTGATTGAGAAGTCACAAAGGGGTTAAAAATAAGGCTGTGTTCCACTTGCTAATCCTAGCTCTTTGTCCAAGAGCTGCTCTGGTCTTTTTTAGCTAGCATAAATTAAATCACTGGCATAGGACCGCGTGCTGAGAAAGCAGGCTTTGTTTTGAAGAGTACTTTCCCATTGGGATGCAGCGTTCCTCTTCTGTCACACGATGGAGCCATCCTGCAGAGGTACCGAAGCACCCTGTGAAATCCTATAGTTGTGGAGTCATCTTTCTCCTCGGCTGAATGAGCTCTGGGCACCAGGTGGCTAGGGGACTGTGCAAGAAGCAAACTAAAGGACAGGATTTTAACCTTCCTTCCAGCTGAGTGTTGGCTCCGTGGTCCTTACAGATATCTTGGCCAGATTTCCAACTGTGGATGCAGCACGTCTTTTCTGAGGGCTTCTCTCAGTGCTGCTGCACTAACAGAAATACCTCCCGTAGGCGGTGCCCGCAGGCTGATGCTTCAGGTCCTGGCAGCTGTGCCACAGGCCCAGCCCGTGGCTGGGGTGTGGTGGCAGTCATTTTGCCTGGATTTGTCATTTATGCCCGAGCCTGGCTCTGCTATGCCAAAGCTAGCTCAAATATGAAGTAAGTGACATGATGGGCAAGAAAAACAGTCATGGCTGGCAAAGATCATGCTGGTTTTGTTTATCCCTTATTTTGTTGTAGCTGTTCTGAAAATCAGCTGATTATTTATCTGAGGGGGTTGGACTTGATGCTTAATTTATCCTGCTATATAAGGTAGAAATGCCAAAACCGATGATGGTGCAAGATGGTAAAAATTATCTTGCTAATTTGGAAAAGGAAAAATAACTTCTTCCTTACCTTTTGGGGGGAGGCAATTTCCTGAGTACTTTCCTTTGAGTTTGAAATGAATCAGTAAATTCTGTTTTTCTTGATGTGGATCTGTGGCTTTGCTAACAGAAGGCTCTTTCCAAAGCTTCATTTTTGGGTTAAAACAATAGCGTGAGTAAGGGAGGACTTTGGGGAAACTCCCATATTGTTATTACTGAATGTCTACAGTGGTAATTGCTGGATAGTCTGTAGTGTTGTGCTGACTTGTAAGGACAGTTGCCTTGAGGTGCAGTAATTGCTTTTTTGCTTCAGATAGATTCTAGCCATTCAGGTGGAGACCTGTATTTGTGTCTTAAGCAGTATTTGCAAGCATGGAAGAATATTGTTGGTTTTTAAGTGATTTTCAACAGAACTGCTTGCTTTTTTCCCCAATAATATAATGGCACTTCTGTGTTTGTCACTTTTTGGCAGTGCTTTTTTGCCACTGTAGGATGTTTAATGAAGTATTCTGCAAGTGGTTAAAGTTTCCAAAAAGGAATACGTGATTATATCTACACTGTAAGATTTGTCGAGTGTGAGTACAAGTGAAATGTGATTTGCTAAGGAGTAGCACTGATTTGTATTCACTTTTTTTAAGTACAAAAGGTGGAGGGTGTTGGTAATTTTAAAGCCTGGAAAAATTGTGAAAGTGTGTGTCCTTGTGACCTTCTCAGAGCTTTTAGTCTAGGAGAGCCCTCAAGCAAACCCTTCAACAGTTCTTCGTGAGAATTTGGAAAGAATAAATTAAGGCACCCCAGGTGCTTAGGTTGTGCTTCCGTCTTTCTTTCTGAAGAAGGATGCTGACTTCTTCTGTGCTTATTTCTAAAGATAGTAAGGAGAGAGAGTGTCAAAATCCACTTTGTTTTTTTTGCAGACATCTTCTAATGCAAGGGTGAAGTGGCAGGGGGTACGGGCCTGCAACAGTTTGTCAGCAGTGGCTGCTTGATCCTTGCTAGGTGCAGGTGTTTGTGTCAGAAGAGCCTTATCCTGACACACAGCTCTGGCATTGTTAAGTTTGGTAGAGACCAACTTCTGCCCCAAAGCAGTTGATGTTGGATTGATTGCTTCCTGTTGAAGTTGGATTCAGAACTGATTCCTAGAGAGAACATCCCACAGATCTCTTGCCCTCAACCAGATGTCTCATGGAGGATGCCGCAGAGTCTGGGCCATCTTTTTCCAGCAGGGAAGTCTTTGTAGTACACCTTCAACTCTTCCCCACAGCCAGAGGACAGGAATCTTTCAACTGATAGCTGGTGGAGAGGATTTGGAGAGCAAGGAAAGAATGAAAGGAGAAAGAAGTCAGGGACATGTCTCCTATTAATTCATTCAGCGGCTGAGTTTTCTGTTAGGTTCAGGAACCCCTGGCTTTGTTCCTGTAGCGCTCACTTGAGGGGCTGGTTCTTCAGACTTTCACAGAGCTGTGTTGGGGCTGCTTAGAAACAGGGACAGAGCTGAGCATCACTGTCCTAAGGATGAGGGTCATGGACTGCTTCTGCTGTAGAGAAGGGAAGAAAAAGAGGAGGAATGGAGACTTGGCATGCTATCACACTATCGCCAAGAATCATTGCTGGTGAGATGACCTTATAGATGATCTGATCTGGGGTAGTAATCAGCAGCTCAGAAGAAGAAATAAGCTGCTGGTAGCTGAAAGCAGAGCAGCTTAGAAAACCAGGCTGTTTCTGGTTTTCAGTGCTTCTTAAATGTCTGTTGCTTTTGCCTAGAAACCTCTTTCTGTTGTGTGTTGTGCTGCAGTGTGAGCTGTGAGCGGGCATCCGCTGTCCTTACGCGTGACCAGGTGTGAGAGACAGTGGGTGGGAGAAGAAATAGCACTGCAGGGAGAAGTGACTGATTTATGTTTAGTTTTTCGTGCCAGTTTTAGAGCAGCACGTGGGAGTTCCCTTTGGTAACCTCAGGGAGTAGTATTGCTGGGTATGGGTTTTCTTAATTTCCCAGGAAAAGAAGTGAGGAGTAAATGCCTGTAATACAAAACAATCAAATTTTCGTGTTGGGACACAAATGGGCAGATCCATAAGAACAAATTTGATAAACTGCTGCTGTTGGTGAATTACATGGCCTGCACAAACAAGACCTCAGCTTTATTGGACGGTGCATTAACTCGTGGGGGGAGGCTGATTTATTAACTACTCATCCAGTTGGTAATTGTCAGCCCGTAGTCCCCCAGGGGAAAGTAGCCATCCCTGCTTATTGCTTGAGAAAAGACATGTGAGCAAACAGGTGCTGATGTTAGCCTGGTTTAAAAAAAAAATGGAATGCGAGTGGTCTGTCCAAATGCAGGTGACCACTGGTTGTTCCTCTCAGTGGGCCACAGTGGTGCAATGGAGTCTCAGCACCCACCATTAGGAGTAAAGCTCAGGGTTTTCCTTTGCCTCTGTTCCTGGATCTGTTGCAGCTCACCTTGTTTCCTCGGCTGTGGTTTCTTTGGGCCTTCCATAGGTATGAGTCTTCCTAGGTAGGACCTGTGAGGTTCCTAGGGTGTTCAGTCCTCCTCAGGCTAAACCGAGGATTTTTTTTTTCTTTTCAATGCTCCAGAGGTAAGCAAGAGAGCATCATTGCATTTATTCACAATATCCTAAGTGATTGTGGGAAAATATGTAGACTGACAGCATAATTCCTGTCCCTTTTGTCCTGCTGTTAGATGTGCATGAAACTTGCTGTTCTTTTAATGTGCATTTTCTTTTCTTTTCAAGACTTGTCGAGACTGCTCAGTGTTTTCAGGAGACAGCTATGCTAATGTGTGCTTCTAGTACCTGATTTCTTCAGACTGACGTTTTAAATTATGTTCATTAATGTTTTCATAACCCAAACCCATAACAGCGAGAGCTGAGAGTATGTGCCTCCTGGTAGCACATCCAAAGGAAATGTGTGTCTAAGAAACCTGTTATTAGCAGCTCATATTTTGTTTGTGCAGTGACACCTAGGAGACTTTCTAAGCTACTTATTTTCCCTTGCTGTAAAGACAGATTTCTTACTGCAGCAAGGGGACAAATCTGTTCTTCAGATCTCAGCCTGTGCTGTATTGTCTGGGTGAGGAGAAATCTGGGGAGAAGAATGCCTTTGTTCCTGAGCCATGGAAACTTCACCAGCTGGAAATCTCCTTTGACCCAAGTGCTCTTGCCCTGCGATAGTGTCATCTGTCCCTGTAGTTCTGTTCTCACTTTTGCCCTAAGCTGCTATTACTGTAGGAGCGTCTCCAGATCTTTTGCATCTCCCCTATTAGGAAGGGCTCTTGTTTGAAGGGAGGCTGAGCATACTAAGAGTTGGGAAAAGCCATTTGTGTGAGCGGTAAGAAATGGTAGCGTTTAACTTCCAGCGTCTTGAAGTTTCAATCTGTTCTTTCTGGGTAAGTGCAATGGTATTACAGCTGGGCTGTGTATCCACACAGCATGGATAAATTGCATCAAATGGTATCTCCTAGCACTCATTCTTCCACAAAATCAGGAAAGAAAATGTAGCAATCTCCTCTTAATGTAGAGGCAGTACCTGGAAAATGGGTCAGCCTCTACATGTAGGCCTGTGGTGTTGAGAAGCAGTTGTGCATCTTTTTCTCTGCCATGCTGTAGTAGTGGTAATGTTGAGAATTAACTTCTGCACACGATTCCTAGGGACTTCTGAGGGCAGAAACATGCTCTCAGAGCTCGTGGCACTTCTCATCTTCAAAGTGCATTATAATCATTAATACATTAATTAGGCATTCTCCCCTTCCTTCCTGCTAACAAGGTTTATTAAGCTGAATGTATTTATCTTTGGGCAGCTTCTGCAAGCAATTGAATGAATAATTTTCCTAATAACTTTAATAGCAAAGACATGAAAGGGAACAGGGATAGTGGGAAGAATGAGATAGAGAGGTAAATAAAGCTGTACTGTGAAAAGAGAGGAGCAATTTCATTCTGGGTGTAATTCCACCTACCCCTGCAACTCCCACCTGGCATCTGTGCAGCCTTTGTTTCTTCTGTCTCCCCTAACCTACATGTCATTGCACATCTACCCAGCATTTATGCTAGCACACGCGGTTGCGAAAAGGAGGTCGTGGATGGCTGGGACCTGCAGGAAAGGAGAACGTGAGAATAGCTTACAATTGCAAGGTGAAGAAAGCCTATTTGAAGGTTTGAATTTACATACAGTATCTTAGGTGTTTTTTTGAGAACCAGTGTAATCTAGCACATTATTTCACAGTGAATGCAGGACTCAGGAGGTGGAGAAAGGTCATGAAAGATTCTGGCAGGAAGGTTCAGGCGCTGAAAACTTTAAAGCATTTTAAACCAAATGAAATCTTGCTTTCCTTCTCCATCTTTACCCCTCAAATGTTGACTGTTGTCTCCTCAAAGCACTCAAAGTGGACAGTATATGGATGTTACTGTACATATGTTGGTTTTGCTCCTACTCTCATGGTAAGCCGTGGGGAAAGGGCATAGGGTATTTTTCCTGAGTAAGGACATGCCCCCCAAAAGCGCTGAGACCCAGTGATTTAGGGTTGAGTGCTGCAATGTCATTTCAGCGATTTTCATTTGGGGCAGTGCTCTGCTGCTTGCTGAATGATTTCACCTCTGTTTTCTTCCTGTCCTGTTTGTTTAGATTCACAAGCTTAAAAGCAGGAGGGATGACTAGATCATCTGGCCAGACCTCTTTTGTATCACGTTACAGTCCGTTGAGCTTGATAGAGCTGCTGCTGTAGTGAGCCCAATAACCTGTGGGTGGTTGCAGCATATCTTCCACAAAGCTAAATTTTTGACAGTAAGGTCTTAGGTCAGGATATGTGTTCTGTCTATTTTTCTGAGTAGAGCTTCTCAGGAGTTCTATTAAACATCAACACCAAGAAAAACAACAAGGGCGATAATAGAATTCCTAATTAAAATTTTGTTAATATTTCATGGGTTAAGCTTGCGAAGACTTTTAAACTGTGATGCCAGCTCTTGTGTATGAACTGCAGTCTTCAGAATTACAAACTGAATTGCTTCAGAAAGAAGATTGAGGAGGGGGAGAAAAAAAAACAAAAAACAACCATAGCTAGGAGCTATATTCCAGCAAACAAATTTGTAGTGAGGTGTAAATAGCTACTGAGCTCCACACAGCAATAAAGGAGTGAAATTCTACAGCAGGTGTCATCCAGGATAAATGCCATCAGTCTGAAGTGTAGGTTTTATTAAAACTACATAGACAATCAGCCTTATATATCTTAATTCCTAATTTAAGGGTCAAGTAGTCTGCCTGTGCTTCTTTGATGGAAAGTGGATTGCCAAATGGAGCGATTGTGGGGTTTTTTTTGGTAAGAATTCTTTCAGCTAATGTGAATTTGACACTTTGACAGCTTTACTCAAACTCTGTCAGACCAAGAGGATGTTTGTCATCATCCTCTTTTGCTAAAAAAAGTTAAACTAGTCTGAAATCTTGAAGGAAGAAAATGTTAGCTTAAAATAGAAGCATTTGTGTCAGGACAGGAATGGAAGGATCTTTCTTAACCACCTGCCTGGTTGTAACAGGAGCTCATCTCTTCCCTTTTGCACTTTTGGCTGTGTAGAGTTTGCCATCTGCAGTGGGAGTGGGGAGACAAACAAGGACGCTGAGAAGTGACCTGAGCTGATTCGCTGCCATCAGAGCAGCACACACCACTGCTGCTGGCAGCAGCTTCTTCCTGCCCACTTATGGGGAAGCTTTACCTGCTTTAACCAAAGAAGTTTTGAGCGGTATCGATTGCATTGCACCCTATTGGAGGTTACTTTCCCTGTGGCATCACCAGTGGGGCAGAGCTGTGGTCTCAGTTCAGGGCCTTATCCATTACGCTGGAGCACTGAGAGGGTGGTTTAAAGTAAAGTACCAAGTTGCAGAGAAGCTAACACGCTTTTATTCTCTCTGGTCCCTGCTGTGGGGCAGTGATCTGCACAGACAGGCAGGACAAACGCAGCTGGGGAAACTCAAGTCAGTATCTTGAAGGATGCAGCTGAACCTGACAGCCATGTCCCCTGAAGCCCCAGGGTGCTGCTCCATGTGGGGCTCAGCCCTCTGCAGAACCTCCCACCCTGCACGGTGCTGTGGCTGTGCTGCAGGTGGGGACACTTGGCACCAGCAGCTCCCACAGGGGCAGGAACTCCAAAGTCAGGCTTCAGTCCTGGCTACCTGATTGCTTTGGGTGGGGTTGTCTTCTCCTAAGCCTTTGTTACCGTAGCTCTGCAGGTGCTGTCCTCACGGCTACCTGGATTAAAGCTAGCCAGAGAACAGCCGGAAGTGCTGCATCATACTCTGATGGCAGAGCAGACTTGTGTTGGCTTTAAAGCCTTGCCTTGGGCTTCAGAATGAGAATGGACTCTTTCTTGCAGCAGCATGAGAGATGCTCTGGCTGTACAGCAGGAGAGAAGGAGAGGAGCATGTAGACCATAGTGAGATGAAGTTATGGTTGCAGGGCTTGTTATGCAGTTTTTTCTCTATGGCTAGAACTGAGCTTTCAACTTGGCTCAGCAAATGAGAAGATGAGCCACTAAGGCTTCCTTATGTAACACTGTGCTGTTTGGGAACCAAGTAGGATGGGAGTCTGTCCTTTTGAGACAGTCTGAAAATGAAACAGATTCAAATGCAGGTATGTTTCTGGGTGTTGCTTCGAAGCTGCTAGGAAGTGTTTGAGTGGAAAGCACACAGAGAGACAGCAGGAGCAGAAATTCCCAGTGCAGCTTGGTTCAAAGCAAGGTCTGCCCTGCTTTTCTATTTATAGTGCTTTAAGAATGTGTTTATTTTGTTATTATGAGACAGCTGGAATGGGAATTGCAATGGGAAATGGGATGGATTAAAATAAAAAAGCAGTTCAGTGGTAGCCCCTTCCTGCTGTTCATTTAGAACCAGTGTAGAATGCAGGTGAATAATCCTGTGGAGAGGCTAATTTCTTGCAGCTGACAAAAATGTGAGCAGGGTTGTGGTTTCCAGAGCTTTTGAAAGTGGGTCCTGAAGACTGCATAGCATGCATTGCAGTGTGGGTGGTTCCATTCCCCTTGCTTCAGCTTCCCCCAGGACAGGCTACTCTTCCCCATCAAGATGTTTAGCACTGGACATGAGCCCTCCTCAACTGTGGCCTGTTAGAAACTGCAGTGTGAGCTGGGACGTGGTGAGTGTGGGCTCCTTGGGTTGTGCCATTACATAAGGTAATGCCTTTCACTGCCCTTTGATCTGGGTATGAGGTGGTTTTGTACTCGGATGTTGTGGACTCCTTGGCTCGTGAGCCTTGTCTTGCTTCTCCTCTTCAGTGCTGGGCACGATCGTCTCTGGCAGGCTGCTTATCTTCCTTTGAGTGCTGTTTTCCTGTATCTGCAGTATTTCACCCCTTTGTGCACTTCCTCTGTTTGCACAGCAATTACAGAAATAATTTTTTGCCTTCTGTACAACATTCCTTGGGTTCCAGAAATGCAGGCTATTATTGTGTTTGTTAAAGAGAAGCAAAGCTGCAGCTCAGTGTGAAGTATTCCCCAGTCAGACATAACCGTGCCTGTAACTCTCAGGTTTCTGCGATGTTGAAGAGGTTAACGGGGCATGTCAGAGCACTTGAGGGAAAGGCAGGCTGTATAGCAGACCACTCAGCAGCTTCACCTGCTCCAAATGCCCTCTGTTTTTCCAGCTTGCCTTTTCAATGCACATCTTCTGAAATGCCTTCATGTTCTCTGATTCCTCTGACAACAGCTTCTAAGGATCTCCAGCAACAGCATGGGAAGCCTAAGCCCTGCCACTTGTCAGTCTGGTGACTGTTTTTCTTTCACATGTCAGCTGCCTGAAGCCATGCTACTGTCCTGATCCTTCTTCTCCTCCTGTCTTGGGCTGGATGTTTCTGCGGCTAAGAACTGAACAAATGGGCTAATCCACATTTTGGAGGCAGAGAAAAGATTTTCAACATCTGCAGGAACCCTGCCCAGCCCTTATGGGGGAAGGATAATGGACCCCAACAGTTTGATGCCATATGGCTTGGGCTGATTTGTGTCTTTAATCATTTACTTTTGGCAAGGGACTATCCAGCTCTGTGTGCTCTCCCTGCAGGAACTGACTCATGGAAATGGAGTTTTCCCCCAGTGTGCTGGGAGAGTGAATCTCTGTCTGTGAGGAAGCTTATTAGCTAATGTGCGGATGATGAAGAGTTGCAAGTGTAGGGAAAACCCATATTTGGCTGTTTTAAATAAAGCTCATTTTATGCATCAGCCAATTGCAGGTTCATCTCTTTTAAATCAGATATCTGCCTCATTGCTCCCAAATTGCATAGCTGGTGACTTGAATGTTGGTGCTTCACAGAAGCACGTGGTGGCTGGTAGTGGATAGAGCTGATCAGATACCATGGTGATAAGCCTGATACAAAAATACAAACAGTAGCCTGGCTGATCATGTGTCCTGCGTTGATGAAACATCATGGCCTTCAGCATCCTCATCATCTTAGCTTCAACCTGGGATTGGTGGATCTAAAAAGTACAAACTGCTGTGAGCTGGAGGCTCAGACAGGCAAGCACATTGTGACCAAATATAAGGTAAAGTGTATTTGCTTAAGCCTCAATGAAAATGATTTCAGCAAATACATTTTATCTCACTTCTGTGATAGGCTAAGTGTGTGTGCAGTCTGCTGCTGCAGCTCGGTAGATACACAGTGCCTTTTGAGCTGCAGCAACTCACGTATCTGAGCTGAGAGCTGGGCGGCCCATCTTTGTTATTGCAAGACTGAACTGTCTCCATGCTGTTTGAGATCCAGCCAAAAGCAGGAGAGAGCACTGCACAGGGTGTGTGTGGTGCAGGTCCTGTTTGCAGGAAACCCTGCTGTGGTGGAGCTCTGTGTGGGCCCAGGGACCTGTGTGTTCAGAGCCCTCACGGATGGGTGCCTCTGGTGTGTCAGAAGTGTTTTGGCAAACTGCATAGTGCCTCACCTATGCTGTCAGAAAGGCTTTACTTTCTCTGTGCTGTTTGTTTTCCTCTGTCATAGGATTTAGAGCTTCAAACAATGGAGCATCCTCAGTATCCTCAGGAAGTTATTTCCTACCTTTGAAGATTAATGTCATGGAAATTTTTCTTTAATCTCCAGCCTGCCTTTCACTGGATCAACTCTAGCGTCTTATTTTCAGGACGGTGGCAGGAGATGTAGGCTTTCTTGCATCAAGATTTGGAGGCAGAGTATCACCACTGCCCAACTGTGGAGCAACTGCGGATGGGCAGGCTTTGAAGCAGCGATGCTTTTCCCTTATTGAACAGAAAGCCTCTTGTGTTCAGCTGTGTTGCCTGCTGACCCACCGATTGATCTTTGATTTTGCAGTATGCATTTTGTACACGATATATATGTAACTACAGCCCTAAAAGAGGATCTGTGTGCTGTTGCACACCACTGGGCTGTGCCCATGGCTAAATCCGCCTGCCTAGCAGGGCATTAGCTGGCAAGCAG
This sequence comes from Penelope pileata, assembly GCA_013396635.1. NCBI lineage: Eukaryota > Metazoa > Chordata > Aves > Galliformes > Cracidae > Penelope > Penelope pileata. The sequence continues at coordinate 2,715,838 of WBMW01003636.1, read as the reverse complement.
GTGATAGGCAGAGAACAAATGGGGAGCACAGAGGGTGTTTGTTAGGCTCCTGAGGCCGAAGAAGTGGGGATCTGTGTTTGGGAACAAAGACAATTTGCATTTAATTTCTCTGGGCTGTGGTACTGGCGGCAGCGGTGGATGCTCATCTGCAGCATGAAACCGCTGTGTGGCCTGGGCTGAATGGCTGCCTTTGTTCTGGGCTGGAGCAGGACTGGAGCGCTGTCATGCAGCATTGCCACACACGTGAGAGGGGGTGGGAGGGAAAACACATGCTTTTAAGGCCTCCCCTATGTCTCCTGCATCCTAGGGGAGGTGCCTGGTGGCTCTGGGGAGCCCTCCTCCTGCCAGAGAGCAAAAGGAAGCCAGCACCATCCTGGAGTGACTCTGTTGTGGCCTACAGTCACTGTCTGCCTGTGCTGGGACATGCCTGTGCTCTGCGCTGAGACAGGAAGGAGAAGCTGGCTGCTGCTTTTCACAAGGCAGCTGTGGAGGGGGTCAGGGGTGAGTGAGCTGGCCTTGCAGGAGGTGCATTCCATAGCTAGCTGTGACCCAAGGAAGGGGTTAAACAGCCTGAGATGGGGTCTGTTCCTGAGGTGAGGCCTCTGTAAGGCAATGAGGACAGTAGGGATGGAGGAGGAGTGTGATAAAAGCATTGGTGCAGAGCCCTGTGCTCCTGGCAGACACCCAAGTTTAGCCAGATGTTACAGGGCAGCTGGTGTTCCCCTCTGAACTTGGTTATGGCAGGTCTAGTGCTGGGCTGGTGTTGGGTCAGTCTACTCTCTTGCCCCATGGAGAAGTAACATTCTGCCTGGGAGCTGACTCTGCTGAGCACTGTTGCGGAAACGTGAGCTTCTCTCACCTCACCTACCCCATTGTACTGTGCTTACCATGCCAGCTAAATGAGAAGTAGTGTTAATTGCACTCTGTGCCCCTAAGCTTCTTTCTGTGGCTTTCTGGAAGCTGATTAAGAAAGAGAAAGTAAAGTGGGGATTATTGGGATCCTGGTGGGTTAGTGGAAAAAAAGGAAATTCCTTGGAGAGGGGAAAAGAGGGATTTGAACAGCTGATGGCAAGTCTCTGCAAACAAACCCGGAGAGTTAGGCAGCAGATGGACTAGCACTCGCTGGGCTTGTGCCAATGCATCAGATTGATTTTAAAGATGAAGCACCCACTGCCTGGGAAAGAAAGCCAGGAGCCCTGTGAGTAGGAGCGCTTCCTGGCAGCTGCTCAAACACTGGCTGCTCTGCAGTTCACTTTCGGTGTACCAGGAGCCAGAAGCACTGGGGGCTTGGGATGTGAAATGTGACCAGCGGGGACTACAGACCAATAGAGAGATTATTTTTGTATGGAAGATTGCGTGGAAAATAATGTCCCTTTTCTCAAGAAAGCCAGTAACATGCAGTGCACAATTGAAGTACCAGAAGAGAACAAAGGGCCATTGAGTCAAGCTCCTTGTCTGCTGGTGTGATGAGTGCTGACCATCTCAGGCAAAGGTGCAGATTTTTCTGGAGTTCAATTCCAGAGGGAATTTTTTGCTGGACCTTGGCTGTAGACCTTGCTGTAGATCAGCTCATGTCCTGAGTTATGGCTGCTGTCCCTTGTGACATCAGCAGTGTTATGGACACCTGCTGTGATGTGTTTGAACTGAACTCAGGGCTGCGTGCCCCGGCGATGGTTTGGATGCATCCCCTGACAAATACCTTCTTCTCCCACATCAGCTATTTCCTTGTACAGAAACAATATGGACCGGAGTGGTTTATTATTCCCTCCTGCATTTTTCTCAAAATGAAATGAAAAACCCCTTGTTGCTGAAATAAGACTACTGAATAATAAAACACATGAAGACCATGTTCAGTAATATAAGCGTTTTCACAGCAGTTCATTCCATCACATTATGTACACACATATATATGTAATACAGCCTGATGGTCTACCTAATTTATGGAGGCTATTCCATGGTTGTTTGTCTTAATTTCCCATTGCGTACGATTGGGTTCTCTGTTAAGTATGCCATGCACTGTTTTTAAGGTACATGCAGCGTAGAGACAACAACTCAGACCCTGAACTGGAGCCAGCTCCCGCATCTTGAGTTGCCCCTTGAACATAAGCTTATGTAAAAGTTAATCAGTTTTTGGGCTGATCGTACAACATGTGCGGTTGTGATTAGAGCCTATATTTAAGACTTGGCTGCCAAAAAGGCTTCAGCAATGACAGGCTTACAAGTTTTTCAGCAAAAAGCTCACGCAAACAAGGAGTGGGCTGGGAGTGCCAAGCGATTTAGGCTCTGCTGTGAGGAAATGTCACCCCCAGCCCGGGTGCTTGTGTTTGGCACCTGCTGCTTCCTCCTCTGTCCTGGGGATTCAGGCCTGGAGTGAGAAAACAAATATGATGCAGCAGGCTTAGGGAAACACAGCCGTGGCAAATGGTGAAAAGCAGCAGAGATTTGATAGTGAGGGAGTCAAGGGCAGAGGCAGGAAAAGCTGAGGAAGGAGCTGCTGGCTGCTGCTGGTGGGGGAGTTCCCGTGTTTCCTGTGCTGGAGGGCTGGGGGACACAAATGCCCAGCTGTCGCTCCGTGCTCAGGCTGGGCTCTGTCTCCATGGTGGGAGCAGGGCGTTGTGACTGCTGAGTAGCTGTGGCCTCGCTGAAGCCTGAGAACCTGACCGGAGAGGATTTTCAGTCAGATTGCAGTTGACTGAGACTCTTATCTGCCTGCTTCACTGTGACAACTGCCGGTCTGGGGCCGGGTGGCTTGGCCTTTCCCTGCCGGGGTGTTCGCTCGGATGTGAGTGATGTGAGCAGTCTGACAGGCGCTGCCGGCTGCTTGGCCACTCGTTGCCTGGTGGAGAATAGCGGTGATGGTCCACAGAAAGCCAGCAGGAATTTGGCACAAGGACCCATAGGCCCAGATGGATGTCACTTAAGCATTCACTGAATGACGGTGTATCCAGATGTATCCAGCCCAATGGGAGATCCCTCTTCTGCTTCCCAAAAATAGCATTCCATTAACTGCAGCCCTCTCTTGGTCTGCTTTACTGAAGGAGTATAATTGAAATGTTTAAGTTCCTTCCTCCTGTCCCCCAGAGAGACTTGTAGCCTTTACCAGGCTGAGCTATTCTACCCAAAATACACAGTCTGTTCCTTGAGTTCCCCCAAACTTATTGCTCCTGAATTAGGTGTTATCTGCTTGTTCTGCAGACAGCTTTAGCCATGTCTGGTCCTCGTACCCAACGCGGCATCTCAGCATCATCCTGTTGGTCCCAGACGTGGCTTTGGTGTGACCTCTCTCTGGATTCCATCTCAACTCAGTTCCTGACTCTGGTCAGGAAGATTTGGGATTTGGAGGCTGATTTCTGCCCTCTGATAGCATTACATGTGCCTGGTACCAGGCACCTGGGCCACCAGGTCACCTGGGTGTGGAGTCTGCACCACGCCAATCTTGGCCCTGCCACCCAGGGCCAGGCAGCCTCCGGCACATGAAGGGGCCAGCACAGGTTATCATGTGCGTGATGTGAACGCAGTCCCCTGTGGCACCCCTCCAGTTGTGTACGTCTGCCTTCAGCTGGATGACACTGGTTTAGGACTCCGAGAGCATAGTGGTGAGTTCAGTCCTGGGCTTGCCTCAGCGAACTCATTTAATGGGTTTCTAGAAGCAGGAATGTCATGGTAACTGATGAGAAATACATCAGGTAAGAAGTGACAGGTGTCTGACTGATAGCCAGGCAGTTAAAGATATGGGTGTTTACTGACAGAGAGAGTTATTGGGGCAAAATATTTTATGATTCACGGAAAAGAAATGTAAACATATAATTATTTTGTTTTACTTTCTCCTCTCCCGGTCACTGAGGACGCTTGATTTAAAATGTTGCCTACCTGCTCAGAGAACACAAATGTTTTATGGGCTGATTCTGAGACATTGACACCAAAGTGAACCTGGAGCCATGCCACAGTGCAGTCAGTGGAGTTTCTCTGCGTTTACACCAGTGTTGTGGATGAGCTTCTGGCTCACCAGAGCAATCAGAGCTAATCGACGTGGCTGGAATTTGAAATTTCAAACGCTCCTGCTGAATGGCTCGTGAGCAATCTACTGGCTAGGAATTATTTCCGGAAAGTATCCAGCAGTTAATTTCAAATCCCATATACATTTGAGATGTTCGTAAGCTACTTGCAGACAATTTGCAAACAGAAAAAGAGGCTAAAATTCATCAAAATAAATGATCTGCCATGAATTATTCATTTGGCTCCCATCAATCACGCCAAATGTCTCCCTTGTTGTTAGTCTCTGCAAAGAGATCAGGGATTGAATTTAGCTTAGAGACAGAAGTATGCTTTCACCCCTAGAGGTGCCTCTTCAAAGCAGACTAGCGGCATGTAGGTGAGGAGAATAAGAAAGCTTCAGCGGCACAGACCGTTCCTGCTCTGCAGATAAACAGCAGATCCTAGCCAGGCAGGCTGCTTCCACGAGGAACAGTAGTGTCACAACTGAAAAAGAAGAAAAGCCAACCCAAAAAATAAACCCCAAACTTGAAGGGGGTAGGAGAAGAGAGGATGGGGTGTTCCCAAATGTGCTGTATCTGGATGTTTGTTCTGAGCAGGAAAGATGTCTTTCAGCCCATCCTTGCTGCAGGCTAAGGGTAGCTTTACATTTGAAGGTAGGAGCGAAGAGTACAGGTGAAGAGAAGCCTGGGTTACTGAGAAATCAGAGAAGGGATCAGACTGCAGAGTGTGTTAGGCACCAGCAGCATGTCCTTTCCTTGTGCACACAATGGGCCTCTGGCCGTGAGCATGCTGCAGTAGCTGGCAGGAGGTGGGCAGCCACAGGTAGGTAGGTGGTGGGAGAGAGGGGCTGCAGAGGGAAGGCTCTGCAGTTTGGTCAGAGTGGAAACCATACCCAGACACAGCATCTGTGGGAGCAAAGGTGGCTAATTAAAGGAAAAGGACCTGATTCACTGCTGTTTACTCAGGTTGGCACCAGAGAAATACAGCTGACACCAGCTGCATTTTGATAGATGACGGTGGCATTAGCACAAATAAGAGCACTAAGAATAAAAAAAATATGTTGAAAAAAAGCTGAATTTGATTTGAAGGCAATACATGTAGCACCGTATGTCCTCAGCACTTAAAGGGCCCTCACTGAGGATCTCATAAGCTGGCTTTAGTTGCAGTGTGGATGTGTTATCCCTGATTTTTGGATAAAGGCATTGCTATGGCTGCATGTGCAGTGACAAACTAGACCCAGCTCTTCAAAGCCTCAGACTAGAGCCTGAGGTGCTAGGTTACAGCTTTTGCTGTTCAGAAAATGGAAATAAATAGGGCATAATAGAGATTAGGGAGCCAAAATGCCATGTAGCTGAAAGATGGGCATCTAATAGCAAAACTGATATGAACGTGTATTGAAGTAATCTCTTTGCACATCTATTTACGTCTTCTGCTTTGCCGCAGGCCCTTTGCTGCACTTTAGAAGCACTCAGCAGCGTTTCGTTTGGACGGGTTCACCTGTTGTCCTTGCATTGGGCCTGGTGCTGTGAATGCTGGCACGAAGCAGGCTGCTTGCTGGCGCTGAGGGAGAGGGGCCTGCACAGCACTCACCCTTTCCCAAAATGGCTCCCCAGCCTCACAGGCAGGGTGCAGGCAGCAGTCTGGCTGGGATAGGGGGTGGCAGCAGGAGCAGGGGTGAAAAAACCCCCTTAGGTCGCTCAGCTTGTCTAACATGCCCCAGTTTTAAGACTGGGAAAAACTGTGCAGGAAGGGAGCATTCTGAACAGTGTGGTTTGCCCAAGCTGTGAGCCTGGTTTGAGGAGGTTTGTTTCCCTTGCAGACTGGTGCTGCAGGGAAAGGATGCTGATACATGATGTGCTCAGGGTCTTCCCATGCAGGCCAAGCCCTGACCATGCTGTCATCCCTTCCTGCAGCCACCTCCGGGCCTTATGCACCTGAGAAGTCCCAAGAACATTGCCGCCTTCCCAGAATGTCCCCAGTTCAGCCCCAGCTGAGGCATCCCCAGCCCCTCTCCCATCACCTGCCTCCTTGCAAGGTCTCTGTTCTAAAATGCTCCTAAATAGGAATAGAACAGCTCTTTCCTAAGCCAAGCTGGCTCCTTCTTGATCCCCTCCTTCAACAGCAGTGCCAGGAGGTAGCTGGTGAGCCCCCAGGGCAGCCCTTTCCCGCTTGGAGGCTGACCATCCCATGAGGGGCCTGTGGGGACAGGCCAAAGCTGCTACTTGTGTGAGAAAGGCTCCCGGGGGCTTCCAGCACGGTGTGTTTTTGCGGAGCAGAGTGGGAATGGGGCAGGGTGGCTATTCCCAGCAAGGATGGGGCTCTCCTGTGGTGGTGCCTCGGCCAGGAGAGCAGCCCCACACCTGCACCCACTGCTGGGCCTGGCCTGGGCAGGGTGAGGGCTGGGGGCTGGTGTTAGTGCTCTCATGCTGCATCTGATAGGAGGGGCTGGGGGGCACCGGAGGCTTGGTGCTGCTGAGTTACTTTGCCATTAGAGACACAGGCTCTGTTACCTCAGTTACCTCAGGTTTCATTTTAAATACATTTGCTCGCAGACAGCAGTTTCGCAGTCTTACTTACATTGCCATAGAAACAATCTTTTGCATTCCTCTATTTGTTGTGCATTTTTGTTAAAGGCTCTTTCTTCTTTACTTATCCACTCCATCTTTTCATTTGCTGCCGCTCTCTTCATTATGTTGTTCCAATTCCCTCACCTCCTATCTTGATGTGCTGCCGCTAAATATTTTCTCCATAAAGATACTCGGCTCACAGCCCCTACCTGTATATAAAACTCAATGGTTTTATATCACGGAGATAAATTGGGCTTAGTGAGTGCGTGTGCATGAGAGCGAGCATGCACGTGTATACACACCCACAAGTGGCAGAGCGTGGAGAGGAGAGGGAGGTGGGAAGGAGCCTGATGGTCTGATATCAAGCTGTTTACCCTTGGCAGTAATGACACCGATTTAATTTTGGCTTTGTGACTATGGAACGGGGCTGCCCATCAGATAAGAGGTGTGGGACTCCAAGGGATTCCTTGCCCGGTTCGCGTATGCTGGAAAGGAGCACAGCTTAAAATTTCTGTGCTCCACATAATTGTAAGAAGACAAACATCTCGTGGAGCATGCTGATTAAACAGGGAGATCTGATGGTGGATCACTCTCCCTGGTGGATTGCATTTAATTGTGCATTTTAGAAAGGGAAGAGTCGAGAAAAGGAAGATGTTTATGGCTTTTCTGATGGCAAAGGGTGACTTTTGCTATCACCCAGTTTATATTTTGTTTCCCTTCTCCTCTGCTCTAGTTGGCAGGAAGTACCCAAAGAGAAAGAAAAGCCATTCATGAGAAAAGGAAACAGCAAATATGTTCAGTAACTGGTCACATACAAGCAAATACGGCTTTTCCCCCCCACTCCTCACGGGAGGCTGCTCTACTGCCAGCAAAAGGACAGGCAGTGACACATCCAGATCACCTTGTGCTGCGAGGAGAGGCAGAGCCAAGGGCCCTCTTGATGGCAGAAACCAGCACGGGGTGTTTTGGGGCAATGAAGCTGTGATGAGCGGCCAGAGCATTCAGGAATCCTGGATCGTGGTTGCCTGGTGTGACAGAAGGGTAAATAAAACCAGAATTCCTCCTGTAAACAGGGCAGGGGAAGAAGAATCAACAGCTGTAACAATGTTTGGATTCAACATCAGGAAGCCACACGCACAGATTGTGCTCCTTCCTTCCCTCGCCTTTAGTGGACGGAGACAAAAGGAGGAGAACAGGATAGGAATTACCTTAATTCTTCCCGCCCATCAAAGTCTTCTCTCAAGAGGAGCATGCTTGAGGGGGTTGATTCTTCCTTTATACAGACACACTGGACTTCGCTTTGTTTTTTGGTTTTTGTTTGTTTGTTTTTCCCCTTGAAGCAGCCATGCATCAAAATCTGTTTATAGTACATAGTTATTAAGACCAAATGTAACAGTAATAGCACATGGCAGTCTTCTCTTTTCCAAATCAATTTGTGCCATGTATGAATCTTAGTCCTGTCAGATGAAGTGAACTGTGACACTGCCTATCCATCTATCAGGACAAATTGAGCTCTACATACATTTACTCCTAAGACAGCTTACTGCACTTAAGATTTATCCCTGTGGCAGAGATTCTCTGTTTTGTAGACCAAATGTGAGAACCATGGAGTCAGTAGGTCCTTCAAAATCGAGAGAGCTGCATTGGCCACTTTGGCGTTGTCTTATTTGCCTTTCCTCCAGTGTTGCTTGTTCTTTCACTTTTTTTTTTCTTTAATTTTATTTAGAGGGACCTTTATTTACAGGACCGTGCATGGATGTCACTTGCACAAACTCAGAGCTGACCCACAAAGATGACTCAGGCGCTATTAGCTCATGGCAGCTATTAGTACCGCTGGGCTGATTGTGTGGCAAAGCAGCATTTGTCAGGGTAGAAACGCACACAGATTTTCAGCCTAGTTATGATGCAATGTACGTTCATTGTTAGAAGTGAATTACAGTACTGGAAAACTGAGAGGAGCACAGGGAACTTCTGCTCGGTGGGCCCAAAATGTGTGCTAGTGCAGGAGCAGAGCCTGTTGCCCTTCCAGGAGAGCGGGGCCAGCTGTGCTGTGTGCAGTGGAATTTCAGTATTTCCCCAGCAGAACCCAGCGTTTCTGGGGATATGTCCAAAGACCAGACTCCAGGGTGTTCCTCTCTTGTACAGCTTCATTGGAAATGGCAAGTACCATAACCTGACCCCTAGGTGTTGGTTCTTTTTGTGTAAGAACGTCTGTTTCTCTACCAGAGAAGCTCATGGTGCTTATTCTTGCATCCCAAATCCATAAAACTCTTTAGCTCGTCAGCCGTGGTTATTGATACTTTTCTATTCCTAAGTTAGTTTTCTCACCTGTCCTCTCTGGGGACTTTATAACACAAGAAGCTGCTACGGGAAGGGTCCGTAACTGATACAGACCAAGCAGTGCTCCCATGTGGTGGTGCGGTGCTTCTGTGCTCTCTGGTGCTCGGGCTGTAGGGGAGTGTCCTGGCCAGCTCTGACCTCCATTTCCATCTGCACCAGCTACCCATGAGTGTGTTGCCTTTGTCCAGAGGTATATTGGTGCAGTGAACCATGGCCTGCTCCTGCTCTGTGCATCCTTCGTGCTGTGGCAGCAGTGAAAGGGGCCCTGCAGTGAGACTGATCACAGCATCATAAAATCACAGAATGGCTTGGGTTGGAAGGGATCTTAAAGCCCATTTGGTTCCAGCTCTCTGCCACCCACTAGATCAGGCTGCCCATGGCCCCAGTAAGATGGCTGGTGCCATGTACTGGAGAGGGAAGGCACTGGATTTCTAGCTGAACATTTGTCACCTTTCTTTTTTTTTGTTTGCTTTGGTAAAAGAGGCTTCTTTGCTCAGGCCAAAGAAAGAGCAGCTACATGACACAGCAGTGTTGTCCTGGCCAACAAGGATGCTCTGCTGCCCTTGAAGGACCCAGCCCTGTGACCAGAGTCTTCTGAGGTAAGTGATTCCCTCTGCTGCTGAGGACCTCCTGCAGGCAGCAGCCATGGCCTGGGCTTGTAGCTCCACACCCTCCTGTTGTAGCTGGGTAATAAAGCAAAGAAGGCTGTACGAGCTGCTAAGTACTATGATGTGTAGAACAAGAATATGGGCTCACCCTCTTACACTCTTTTAAAACATTCTGCCCACCCCAGCTAAGCAATAAGCCACGGTAAATCACCCTTTTATACCCTGATGCTTCAGTTATAACGTTTCATTAAGCAGCTCCAGTTGAATGTCTGGAAAAGTTTACACCTCCCACAAATTCTCCTCTGCTAATGGAAAAGTCATGTAAACAAGTATCGCTTTATTATATCCATTGTTCCAATAATGCCCCTTTCCAAGTGGAAAAGGCTTAAATCAAAACAATTTAGCCCTTGTTTCAATGGAGCTGCTCTTCTGGCCAGCTTTTTTCAAGGGAAAAAAAAGAATGACACTCTGAAAATATGTTCACAGTTGCATGTCAGCGGGGAAAATGGTACAAGCTCTCCTGCTGGGTGTTCTGGGGAAGCCTTCTGCATGACATGCTCAAACCGGCTGCAGAGTACGCGTGGCCCCCCAGGCGCGGGCACCCACTGAGCTCCCTGCCCTGTGGCTCTCAGCTGAGTGTTTGCAGCCAGCTGTGGTTGATGGCCAGTGCACAGTGGGGCAGTGCCTGCCCAAATTGCCTACCAGTGGTCCCAGCCTCCAGCGGGGTTGTTCCCATTTCCCCTGCCTTGCGAGGCATGTGTCCGCTGAGAGCCAACGTTAACCCCAAAGGGTAGCAAGTAAGGGTGCTCATCCTTGCATGAAAGCCAGTGGGGCTCCGTGACAGGAGGTAGTTTATAATGCGAAAAATCATGTCCATTGCATTTGTTCTTTCCCATCATTTCTGATGGATGTGTGCAGTCACCCTGCTCCTGCCCCACGTGCAAGGCTGGGTGCTTCTTCCTGGGGCTGGGGCCCCGCTGGTGCTCTGCACCCTGTGCCTGCCTTTAGGAGCTTTGGCCACACATTGCTCAAACTGTCACTGATAGCCGGCCCGAGCTTTTTCCACAGAGCTCTTGGGTGCAAGGGGAGGGCAAGTCTCCAGCCCAGCGGTGCTGTCTCTGATGCTTTTCCTCCCACCTTCTCAAAGAGAAGCCTTTGTATCACTCCCACTGCCAGAGGGGCTGCTCCAGCACATCTCCCCAGGATGGGGATGCTGGGATGCAGGGCAGGACCGAAGGCACAGCTCCTTCCTCATGTGCCGACTGAGGGCAAAAGGCTCCAGCAAGCATCACCCTCCCTTCTGTTGTCTGAACCGTGAAAACTTGCAGGCAATTTCCCAACGGGGTCTTGCACTCAGAGCTTTTAAACTGTGTCTCCAGCTCTGCTATTCAGTTTTCTCAGTGACCTTGCAAGGATCACTCAGCATCCCGAGTCCTTGAGCAGCCTTGCTGTAAGAGCAGCGCCGTGCTGGCCCTGCTCGGCAGCCGGGAGCCTGCGGGGTGCCCGCCCCACGTGCACACGATTGCTTCCTACAGATCAGCGAGCAAAGCTGCTTCAAAAGGCAGCATTAGCACGAGCACCCCTTTCTGCGCCTTTGATCTCTTTCTGACGTGAATTAAGGAGAGCTGAATGCTGTACTGTACGGGATACTTTGAGTTCCCTGGTCTGTTCTGGGGAGGGAAGGGGGAAAATAAGATCGAGACAGTTACTGGAAGGCAATCCAGACGCAGACGATAACCGTGCTATGTATAAAATATTTAATTCCACAGCGTGAGTCACTCTGACTCGGCTGCTATTGACCTGGGTAACCTTAGTGAATATTGCATAAAAGGCCCTCTCGTTTTGTCACTATAAATAAAATCTGTGACTATTCATAGGGGATGCTGGGTCTCTATTACCATAAGCAGCCTCACAACTGCGTGACACCCGAAGATCGGGCTGCGTTCACAGAGCCTGGGGTCATCCTGAGCTGCCTTCCTGGGTGACAGCACTTCTGCCCTCGAGTGTCTGTGGGAGGAGTGGGCTGTTCCCGCCAGGATCCGCCAACACCGAAAATATTCGGCTGCAAAAGAATGGTTGCCTTAGAAAGGGAAAGGAACTAAGTGTAGGAAATGGAATAAAGAGAAAGAAGAGTTAAAATCTCTCCCTCTGTGTTCCCCACCACCAGGTTAATTGTAATCACTGGCTTCTGCTTTATGGCAGTCACCTCCTGCTCCATGGGTTGTAATTGGGCTGCCACTTGCTATACGCATCCTAAAGGGAGGTGGCAGTTTTTTGTTGGATGACCAGAAAGTGTGCAGGGACCGGTGTTTCTGATAAGCCCTGTGACACTGCCTGTCCTGCAGGTGCCTGTCCCACAGCAGAGCTGTGATCCCGAGCAGCCCCACGCAGCCTCCTCCGTGCACAGGGGTGTGGGCTGAGCTGCACTTGTCGTGTGTTGCAGGGAGAGATTGCAGTGAGCCTGGCAATGCTGTGGGCTGTTGCCTGTGGCAGTGGTTGTACAGACCGGGCTCAGCAGCAACTCCAGGCAGGGCAGGATGGGCCTGTGTGACATCCTCTGCCCTAAAAGAGGGGCTGAGACCTTGAACGAGGAGATGGAAGAGCAGAGGGACTGTGTGCTGACCAGGCACCAGAGCAGGGAGCTGTTTGGGTACATCAGAGCTATCCTGTCTTAGGTTTTATTCCTGTATTTACTGATGATTAAGCTCTGTGGAATGAAAAGGCAATTAGGTACTTAGCTTGAAGTATGGCCTCTTGCTTTTTGTCTGAATTGTGGCACTGAAAGGCAGTCCTTAATTGGCTCTGGGATTGTCAGAGAGCAACACAACCTGCATAGGAGACATCCCTGCCCTCCAACAAATGACAGCAGAGCAGCTATGGGTTGAGAGGTGCCCGGTGGCTGGAATGTGGTTCTCGTGTTGCAGCCCGGGGATTCTGGGATGGAGACATTTTTCATGTCAGTGTAAGCTTCAGTACTGTTGGGACAGGGGAGTGACTGGCCCATCAACACCAATTTCTGGTCTTCTTCCCTGTTGTGTGCCCTGCCCCGGGCCTCCACCCCATCAGGTGTTCTCCCACCCCTCCTGATGGTGCTGCACGGGGGCATCCCACCACTGCACCCTGTCCACCCCACCCTCCTGTCCCATGCAGCACAGCAGTATCTTGTTCACCCATGATGTCTTCCAACAGCAGTCTGGTGCCAGTGGTTCATGGAATAACAGAATCACAAAGTGGTTTGAGTTGGAGGGGACCTCAAAGCCCATGCAGTCCCCCCCCCTCCCACGCCATGGGCAGGGCTGCCACCCACCAGCTCAGGCTGCCCAGGGCCCATCCAACCTGGCCTTGAGCACCTCCAGGGACGGGGCATCCACAGCTGCTCTGGGCAGATGCACCGGGGCCTCACCTCCCTCTGAGTAAAGAGTTTCTTCCTAACATCTAACCTAAATCTCCCCTTTTTCAGTTTAAAACCATTCCCTCTTGTCCTATCACTATCTGCCCATGTAAAAAGTCACTCTCCCTCCTGTTTATAAGCTCCCTCTCTCTGGTTGTCTTTATTGGCTGTGTAAATCAGTCTGTCAGGTTATCTCAGCTGCTCAATTTGGTCTTCACAATATGTCCCCACACAGATGGTGTACCTCGTGGCAGATGAAGGTCTTCTTTGTTAATTACTTAACTCTTCAAGCCCTTTGCTGCAAACATCTCCATCCGCAGAGCAGGTAACCAGACATTGTTGGCTCATTTTATGGCAGGGAAAATTAAATCCGTGGAGTGATCAGCAGGGTTTAAGAGGAAAGAGACATATGTTAAATGACTTTCCAAGAACATTAAAGCTTTCATGTCCCCAGAGCCCTTGGCTTAGATTCACTAGCAGAGAACATTATTATAATAAAGTGGCAGTGGATTGCTTTAAAATTATTTTCATGTTTGAATTAAAAGACCTTACAGAAAGAGCCTGGATATCTGCGTGAGGAGGGGTTCGTGACAAGTACAAGCACACAGCTAACAAAGCATCACAGTATTGATCTGGAAAATGTTTGTTCATGTTATTTACCGGAGGTCTGGGGACTAAAATACGAGCTAGACCATTTGCAATTCTTCTTCTCGCTTGTACAACTTTTACTTACACATTAATTGTCACCCACCAAAAGTTGGTATTTTCCCTGAAAGCTGGAAATAATATTAAGCACTGAGGCATGAGTAGCCAGTGGAAATTTGCTGGAGTGATGTGATACCACTGAAGAGACAACCTTGCTGAGCTCAGATACAGCTGGAGTCTCTCTCTGCTGCTTGCACAGTCCCAGCTGAACTCTGCTGAATTAGCCTCTTCCCCTGGAAAGCTCATCTCTTGTGTTTCTAACTCACCTTTGGCTCCTAAATGTTTTTACACCAAACACGTTGCTGTACTCTGCAAGCATTTGCACGGTGCTGACATTATTGATACAGTGTACACTGAGGTGCAGGGGAACACGTTTTTGGAAAGTGTGTGTTGAATGTGTGTTCAAGAATAGAAGCAGTGGCGTTAAGATCAGTTGCAGTTTGAGGCACGAGCAAGGCAGCAAGGCCACGGCAGTGCTTGGCCTGGAGGAGCAGGAGGCTCTGGGAGGGCGGGTTACTGGTGCCAGCACCAACAGGGCCCTGCTGCTGCTGCTAAACCAGCGCTGGCACCTGACTCGCTGACCTAGAAGGCTCTAAGATCTTTCTCAAGAAGTCGCAAGTGCCGTCTGAAATACCATATGCAGCTAGAAAGAGCTGTGCAAAATACTGGAACTGCTGTAGCAAAGACAAGCCCTGTTAATAAGCAGAAACTTTCTCCAAATGAAAACTGAAAGTTCCTTCCCTTTCCCTTTTCTCTTTACTTTGAATGGTTATTTTAGAAATATTCAATCTTTGTAGGGAGACCAAATGTGAACTCTGTCTCTGAGCAAATATAAATTCATATTTCAGCTGTGTATGTGCATGCATATGTGCATATACCTACCTAAACATAAAAAAACCCAAACACACGGCATTGCTGGGACTTATGTAGACAGTTTTGGCAGTCTCTTTTATTTATTGCACTTCTATTTTGAGAGGAAGATTGAATTTGGGGCGGTGTCTGTCTCTGAGAGTGCATTATTTGAGTGTGAATCTACATCAGACTGTAGCAAAGCACAGCCCATATCACAGCTTCTGCAGCATTTCGTACAAATTCTGTATTTCAAGAATATTAATGTGTATAGAATTATTGAGTTTGGTGGCAGAAGGGTTGCATTCTCCTTTTTTTTTTTCTTCTGCAAGTTGCTTCTAGTTGGTGCTGATATACTGTGATATTCACAAAAATTCGGCTGATGGAATTGGTAGAAATATATGTGGACTGGTGAATACCCAGTGTTACAAAGTTAGCAAGGGTTAACCCTGCACCCCTGTTTGTCTGCTTGGGAAGAGCTGCCAGGGGCTGAGAGAAGCAGCAGTGTAGGCTCCCGGTCTGCTTACTGGGTGGGGATGAGCCCCAGCAGGGTGGGGGATTCCCCACAGTTTTGTGTTGCAGCTGTGAATTTGTCCTGGATTACAAAGCCTAAGGGGCTCCTGAAAGGTCTGGCTAGCTCCCACTAAGTCTTTTTACCAGTGTTTTAACAGAGAGCTGGCTGGAGGAAAGGGCAATAAAGCCTACTTATCCTAAATTATTACATCTTTATTTATCTAAACGGGACCAGTCAGATTTCAACAAGGACTTGTCTAAAACTTCCATGTACATTCATGGTTGCTGTACCTTAATTTTCCATTTGTCTCTCCCCACACCCACCTCCTGCATATGCTCTGGCCCATCCTAGACTTGAAAAGCAGCAGCAGCGCTACTGAGCTCTGTCAAGTTCCCTTGACGGTGACATCTTTTCCCTTGTGCCCTAGACAGCTCTGCTGGCTGCTTTACTCCCATGACAAGGTGGCTGCGTTTCACCGCGAGCGAGCTGCTCCCTTCGTGTGCGACTGTAAAATACTTTGAAACCCTGGTGGATGAATGATGTTGTATCATAAATATAAAATGAATATTGTTTTACGGTTCCTGAAATATTAATTTGTGCATGGAGCCACTCTTGGAATGTTTTTTACTAAATGTAAAGATCCTTTTGAGTCCTGAACGTCCTTGCTTCGGTTTTTATTATTAATATTCCCTCCAGGAGACATTGACTTTCCCTTCCCCTAGACATGCTGACTCCTGCCTGCCAGAGTGATTCAGCAGCTTGCCACTCACTTCTACAGAAGGAAGCCTTTCTCCTGGCTTCTCCTGCTGGCCCAGTGCGACCA
The DNA here is from genome assembly GCA_013396635.1 of Penelope pileata. Lineage (NCBI taxonomy): Eukaryota > Metazoa > Chordata > Aves > Galliformes > Cracidae > Penelope > Penelope pileata. The sequence continues at coordinate 2,700,045 of WBMW01003636.1, read as the reverse complement.
TGGCCTGCTATCAAGTGACATATTTGCGTGGCTGGTTGGTTCTTAGCACAGCCGCTGCCGCGCTGCTGTGAGCTGCTCGTCGCAGTTATGGCTCTGTCCTTTCCGCGAAGGAGGAGAGCTCTGCAGAGAGAACTGGGACGGCTCCTCCGCAGCTTGCCCTTTTCCAGGCAGGGTAACATGAAGTAACCAGAAGTTATTTATAACTGAGATTGGCTGCTGGCTATCCCAGTCACCTGGGCCTGTGAGGAGAAGTCTATAGAACACACTGCTCGTGTGTTCAACTGCAGCAAATGCCCATAAAAAGTTCAAGGGGTAGAGAATGGCCAACATTTCCTTTTCTTTCTTTCCCGTGCAAAAAATGGAGACAGGTCATTATTTTAAATTTAAGACGAGGAGAGGAATCTCACATTACAGTATTTTAATTAAGTTTTGATTTTCCTAATAAGGTGTTAAATAGCTGTCAGAGCTTAAAAGCACACAGCAAGTCAGAGACACACAGGTATATACCTGCCTGCATACCAACCAACTGCTGTGTCTGGCTTTATTAAGGCACGGTGCATGGTGCTAGATTATGTGGGCTTCATGGATCCCTAAATTACATGCTTTTATAGATCTCTTGTCACTCTTAAAAATATATTATGAAGAAAAAGAATGCAGTCTTTTATACTGAAAAAGAAATTCAACTGCAGCACATAAAAGATCCGGTAGACTATAATTCAGTGTACGGGGCTGACGCTATCATCAAACGTAGCTAATTATATTTAAAAATTCCTGATCACTTGCCTTTAGGGAGCGTGTAGGGACCCAGCACAGCAATTGTTCGCAGGAGAGCTTTACCAGCTTCCCTAAGGCAGGCATTTCAGAATGGACGTCTTGCACAAAGCTTCCATATCCTCCAAACCACCTAAGAAGTATCTCACTCCCTGACCTGGGAAACGGGGACCTGGAGTCTGAGAGCCAGGGCTGGCCACAGCCTGGTTTCCACAGCAGCGTCATTTCTGAAAACCTGGCTTCTACCTGGGTCCCAACCAGGCAGGAAAGATTGCCGTCAGCTCTGTGTGTGTGGCCTGCAGTGCTTGGACACCGAAAAGTTGGGAGGCCCTCCCTGGTGCTGAAGGAAGGGCTTGGCTGAGGGGACAGGGTCAGCAGCAACTGCTACCAGCATGGAAATAAACCTCAGTGGAGCTCACAGCAAATCAAAAAAAGCTGCAGGTGGAATGGAGGACTGTACAACTTGCCTCGTTTGCAGGGAGGAGGTGGGATGGAGGAGCAGAGCGTTGTTGGTGCTGCTCCTCTGGGCTGGATGTGTGGGATTTGGCTGGCAGCCGTGGCGCGTCTGTTCCCCGCCACAGTTCATTACCTCGGGCTAGGTATGAAGTGATTCTGAGTAATCATTTTTATATCTTTTCAGAAATTAGTCTGCTTCTCTAGTGGCCTCTTGCTGTTGCTGGAATTCAGCTCCTCGCCTCGGAATCGGCATCTCCGTTAATACTGTTTGATCTCATAATGTGAAGCAAACCAGATGCTCGCGTCTGATAGACCTGAACATAACCTCGGTGCTGTCTGTTCTTACAACAGAGAAATGCCTTCATTTTACCTCTCTCCAAACCTGGATTTTGGTGCTGGAATAAAGACAAATACGAAATAGGTGCTCGTATCTCAGGAGTTGTTTCTGGTACTTAGCTACTAAAAATTCAGCTGTGGCCTTCATAAGTTATTACTAATGTTTGAAGTCACTTTTTTACCTTATCTGCAAGGAGCACCTGCACCACTGTATTTACCAGGAGCAAGAGTATTTCTTTTGTTTCTGCAGAGAGATTTAAAAGAAGGGACAGGGCCGGTTCGTATGCTAATAGAGGTATGGGCAGAATGTTAATAGCTGAGATAAACAATAGTGAAAAGAAAAATAAAAGTCCTTTGGTGGGCAGTCTTGAGGCTGAAGGCTGGGTCTCAGGTTTTGAGGGCCTTTTTGCCCCCAGCTTGACTGTATGACAGCTGGGTTTCATTCTGATACAACTTCCAGCGGAGGAAAGGTATGAGTTTGGCTTGAACAGTAAGTCTGCTTTGAAAGTCCATTGAAATTCAAAAATCCTATTTTCTGACAGCTTTCCCCTGGCACTTTATGATTTGTGTCCCCAAATTGGATTGTTTGCAAGAAGCTGAAACGTGAAAGCATGACATCTGAAGTCTTCAGAGCTGTTGTTGTGAGTGTTCTGTGCAGGCCTCGCCGCCGCTCTGGCTCTGCTCTCCCGAGGGCTCTGACCTGTGAGCAGGACAGTGTCCTCGGGGGGCCTGGTTCCCTCTCCCACCCTCCCCTGCAGCCCTCTCTAAGGAGGCTCCCACTCTGTTCGCATTGTATGCTCCCTCCTCACACTTTGGTGTGCAGACTGTGGCTGCCCAGGGCCCACCTCAGGGCCACCTGAGAGGTTCCTGCAGTGGCTACGTGGATCTCCTGGCAAGGAGCAGGGCAGCCATCTGGGCACAAGGCCCACTGCCCATCCTGCTGGTGCATCTGAGCCTCCAGGCTCAGTCCTGCCAAACAGCCTTCCAGTGTGCCACTTTGAACCCACACACCGAGTCATTTGTTCCCAAAGGGAGGATGTGGTGTCACACGCTGGCGGTTGTTTGTGAACCTGGGAATGCTAAGAAGAACCTGAGCTGCAGTTTGCTGTCAGGGCGGAAATGTGCCTGTGAAGGGCCTGGCACCTGGTGACTCATCCTGTCAGCCTTGGGTGTAGGTAGGACACTGCCTGGCAGGAGGCTTCTTCTGAGGACATGGCACACCAGCCAGCCGAATCGGGACAGGTAAGTCCTTTTACCACGTGTTCCCTCCCCTGGCCCCAAAGGAGGAAGGAGGCAGCACTCTGGGTGCCTCTGAGCCTGTTCTGTGCAGAGGCTGCTGGTGTGTTCTTCGAGGAGAGCGAGCGAACTGCTGCACTCGCTGTGTTTAGCACACTGCAGTCATGCTGTTACCACCGTGCAGTTACAGCAGGACTGTAAATGAGCCTCTGAGGTATTAACTCATAACATAGAGAACTGGTAATATAAATATTTTCTTCAAGAATGAGGAGCATAGGATGTTTCTTCTAACAGCTTTAAGGAGAGGATAAGGCCTCTTGACAGTCAGCGAGCTGCAATAGCAGTGGTAATTGCCCCAGATGGAGGCCATGCTCAGGGCACAGTGTGAGGGATTTTGTGTGCCCAGGAAAGCAGGAAGCCCACAGAAACCAGGAGTGGAGGCAGCAGAGAAAGTCTTCAGCAGTACTTAGAAATGTGCTGGGAGCCTGGCACTGGAAAAAATGCCAGAGGCAGGGGACCTTCTCCGTCATGGCTGAGGTGGGCAGAAGATGGTCTCCTGTTGCTTGAGTCTTACAGCACCCAGGGGTGAAAGCTTTTCCCAGGCCTTAGCAGATAAAACAGGGATCCATCAAAGACACGGTGGCTGACCACAGCTTCCCTGAGAACAGAAACATCCTGCAGGGCCATGAGCTTCGCTGAGTTGCTCGTGCTGGGAATAACACCAACAGCAGAGAACAAGAAGCACCAGATTCTGTTTTCTTCTCACTCCTGCTGTGGCATCAGAGAGTACATTTCTTCCTCCTTCCTTTGGCCAGCAGTTCTTCAGAGATCAGGGCATGAGTGAGGGCTGCCTCACATACCAGCTGCAGAGACTGGTGTCTCCTCCATAGCCCTCTCATATTACACATGCCAGGAGATGGGCTCCCACCTGTGCGAAGGAGTCTGGCTAACGCTGACAAGCTCAAACCTCATGTATATGCAGCAGTGCTGCGTTTGAACAGTGAGGGATGACAGGGTGATGAGCATATGTCTTCTCATGCGCATGAGACTCAGACACGTACAACAATCCCTCTGTGCTGGCTTCCCCTCTGCTCCCAGAAGCAGAAGGCATGGGATGGCACCACAAGCTGACCGTGTGGGACAGGATGACAAATTCAAGCCCACCAGAGCAAGCGGTGGAAACAGGCTTCTGCCGTGTATCTCTCCCCATCTTTAGGTGGCAATGATAAAACCCTGGGAGATCTGTTCTTTGCCGTAGGCATCTAGGAGCAATCCTCATGGAGCGAAGCAAGAGTGGCTGTGAGCTGAGCCACCCCACAGATACACCAGGGTGGGAGGCAGCATCTCCTGCAGCAGCAGCCACAGAGATCCTACCAGGGGTGATACCTTCATGGAGATTACAGAAGCAGATGCTGAGCCTGGATCTCACTTCTGTGGGGCAGAATTTCACCTGCAGCCCATGGCTGGGGGTAGCACTGGTGGCATACTCTGGTGGATCATTTGCTGCTGCTGACCCTGTCCTGACGTGCCAGCTGGAAACATCCATTCTTCTGAAAATGAGATTGGTTCAGAAAAGCTAAAGTGTTTTTCTGATATCTGCTATGTGGGAGGATATAGGGAGAGTGGTTCAGATGGAATAAAAATGATATTGGAGGGGAGCTGAGGAAGCAGGGAGCCTTCGAGCAGCCCTGTTCAAAGCATACACATACTTTAGAAGTGCTCTGGAAGTTACTTCATTATTAGTGTAAACTCCACCAAGTGAAACCAGCTACAAGCCCATGTTCATGATGCTACACCAGAATCTTGCATGAGTCGACAGGGGACTTTAAATCAAAGTGGAGTTGTGTTAGTATTCTGGGCATGAACTCAGCCGATACCACTGGAGATAATATACACCCTCACCATCACTCGCTTTCAGGGAGTTTACACCTCCCTCTGTCAGTCTGGCTCCCACTTGGACAGGAGTTGCTTACAGTCCTGTGGCATGAGCTGCAGGTTGCCTTTGAAATACAATCTTTCCCAGTCAAAGGCCTTTGGAGCAGGGCACTGTCTCTTTAGTCTGGAATTACAGCATCAGTATTAGCCAGTCTTCTAAGGAATTTGTGTTCAGAAAACATACGCTCTGCAGAAATGTTTCATGGAAATTAGATTGCAAGGGGCAAAAATATTCAGCGTATTGCAGTATTCTGAGATTGCAGGACGTAGAGATCATTTTCTTCACCCATTCTCCCAGTAATAGGTTTCTCCTCTGGCATAATTGGAGGAATTTCTTTTTCTGATGTACTGTCTACCTGTTAAGGAACGTTCTTTCAGTGGACTTGTTTAAGCAGGCACCACTTTGATCAAGTGTTCATCATAGATCTGACAGAACAATTTAACGCTGTTGAGCATTTTCCTTGTAAGACACTCATCAATGTTTCATGCACTTAGTCAAGCTCAAGTCTGGGGTAAGTCGGTTTCATTCTGGTGAAGCCATTGGAATTACATTCACTTCTACGTGGACTGTACTTGACCACTTCTTTGCATGATGTAAGTGGCAGTGACTCATGAAGTCAGGTTGTATCTGACTAAACAATAATGCTGATGGAAACATAATTCAGTGTGTTCTAGTCCTGTTTGATAGTAGCCATTTTCCTACCAAACTTTTGTCTCAGAGGCTAGTGAGTTTCTGAGGAAGAATAAGGATGAGATTTTTATGTGGGTCTTTCTGTTCAAAACTCCTCCCTGATCCTGAAGAAAGCTGATTGCCTCAGCCTGTCACTGTGCCCTAGTGACAGTCATGTACAGAATTGTCCTTCCTTGTTAAAGATGGGTGCAAGGTCTTTTGGGCCTTTCCCCCCAGCTTGGCATTGATGGCTCATCTCAACCACAGGGTTACATGGTGAACTCATACATATGACACCACTTTTGTCTTGATATAAAATAGCAGGTCTGTTTTTGAAGGAAATCACAACATCCTTACCTGTAGGTTGACTTTGTCCTCAGAGCTCAGTCAGTCCAAGGCTGACTTTCATTGCATCCTCTACATTGTCCAAGACATGGAGGACTGAGCCTGCAAGTTGCAGAGCTGCTGTTCATAGCCTTTTGTCCTCATAAAACTGCATTTGGGGCATTCAGTCGGCACTTTCAGGCTCTTAGACTCTGGAGGAGTCACAGGTCATCGCACATGAACCTCTGCTCTGCCAATAGGCAGTCTTCTTCACAAGCACAGGGAAAGCAATGGGTGCTGCAGCTACTGAAATGGATTCTTTGGGCACCTACAGCTTTTGAGTGGGTGACTTTTTTTTCTTAATGTGAAAAAAATAAATAAAACCACTTGAGTCCAAATGGTCCATGTGAGTCATGAAGAAACTGTTCTTACTCCCCCTGAGACAGTTAGTCACCCTTTCCCTCCTAGAAGGCAGAATTTGGCTAGTTCTGACTGCTCAGGAGTGCAGAAGATGAGGAAATTGTTCTTATAGGCAATTATGTTTACTACCTCATGAGATGGGCAGAATTATTTCTCTTTAAGTGCTGACCAGAATCACCCTTTACAAGCAACAAGTTCTGAGTGTTTTTTGTTTTACCTGTATCTCTGAAAACTCTGATTTTTAGATTGTATTATGGAGAAATGATTACATGGAAGATACTGGTAGGCCACAGAATGGTCTTCTGTGCATGAAGGCATTTTGGAAAGTTTCTGATAACCAGCAGTGGACTTCACAACATGTTCATACCGAGGGTATGAGAGTCCTGACCAAGTCCTGATTTTTCATTGACTGTTGCTCCAAAGAAAACATTCAACGCTTGTGCCTCGGTTTCCCAACCATGAAACGGGAATTGCAAGGGGAACTGCAGCTGTCCTGGTGTCACAGTGTTATTCTGTGGCTGAATTAGTCAGTGTTTGGAATTCACTTTCAAGCAATAAAGTGCTACCTTTTTAATAGCAAAGTTGCCCTTTTCCTCAGGAGCCCTATTCAAAACCTCTCAACCTTGACAATAAATTGAAATTGAAATCTTTTGAGTACTCACATGAATACATTATCTTAATTTTTTGAAGGGATAAGATTTTGTGCAGGAGGTGATTTTGAATATTTAGCAACACAACTTTAGCTAAAGCTTTTTCATCCATAATTATCGTTTTTAATACCGTTCTCTTAGTGTTTTAGATTGAAAATGAGGAAATATCCTTTGGCTCCAGTCCAAAGCTGCCTCTGTTTTTTGATATCTTTTCAAAGGATAAGGGTCTAATTCTCCCTTTCCTGGTGCACTTTATAGTCATTTACACATGTAAAATGCTATTATTCTCTCCTGGAAACATATACCAAAATGCAAATTACTCTACAAGAGGAGCTAGCATCAAACTCAAGGACTCCAGAGGAAAAGGGCAAATGAGCAGCCTACCATGAACAAGCTAGAGAGTCGGCTTAAAGCCTGTCAGGTGCCTTACGGTTCTAATCCATGTTCACCACCTTACCCTATGGCAAAAGAAAGGTACCTTACCTGTGGAGGAAACTGAGGTAAATACACTCACTGCAGTCTGAAGCACGCAGATGTTTGTAAATGCACTTCTGATCTTATCATTTGGCATCTCTTCTGTTGGTGCATGCCCTCAAACCAATTCACTGCAAATGCCTTCTAAAAATAAAACTGCAACTTGCTGTGTAAACTCACTGCACACATGGCCCTGCCTAGATCAAAAATCAAACAGTGCCTGGCAGTCAGTTTAGCAGCACTGGTTACTGAGCACAGTTCAGCTGTGAGCAGAGCCCCCGGCATGCTAAAAACAGCTCTGCACAGTCCATCCTTGCTCCCAGTTGCAGACTGCCTGGGTTGGCCTGAGGAGCTGGGCTCAAGAAGCAGCTTACCGCTGCCTAACCGCAGCCCAAACAAATGGTTTGGGTTTGGCCTGAGCTTTTCCAGCTCCTGACCACAGCCATTCTCTCTCTGAGTGCTGCTCTGGTTAAAAACCTGCACCGGGCTGGAGGGCTGTGGGGCACAGATGTGCTCTGCTCCTTCCTTTGGGCAAGCAGGCTCTCCAGGCAGAGCTCCCAGTTGCAGGGCAGGCTGGCTGGGCTTTGTTTTCCTTTTAAAGCAGTCAGTAAGCCCCCAGCCCTGTGGCACACAGGGCTGTCAGAAAACACCAGCCGGACGGTCTTTTCTGCTTGCTGCCCCCATGTACTCCTCTTACAGCCTGGGGGAGGGGATGGGCCTGAAGAAGCAATTTGACATGAAAATGAGTAACGGACAAAGCGTCTTGTAAACCTGGCCTCTGAAATAGAGAGATGGAGAGAGGACAGAAAAGCAATTACTTTGGAAAGCCTGGTTACTCCTTACTCCAAATTAGTAAAGCTGCTTGGGGAAAAAAAAAAAAAAACAGATTAACCTTTTTGTAGCTCAACTGATGTCTTTGCTAAAGGTGCTCTGCTACCAGAGAAGCAGCGATTTCCTACGAACGTGCTTTGTCAGGTCTCAGTGCGCAGGCCCAGGGTTGGTGGCTGGTTTGTTCAAGCACGAGGTGCTCCATCAGTTTTCAGGAGATCTTGGAAAGCTTTGGGTGGGGGAGACCCACCCAAGGCTAGAGGAGGCCACATTTCCACTTGCTGAAATTCTCACTGAAGTGGGACAACCCTTCTCTGATCAGCCATTTCAGAACCCGGTCTGAGCAAGGCTTGGCCCTACAGATGTGGACTAAGAGATCTAGGTTTGTAAAGGTATCCCGTGCCTATGCAATAGCCAAACTTCCCAGGTGACGGAGCTAAGTCACTGACAACCTATGTTTCTTCCTGATGTCTGTGGAGGATATTGGCAGGTACTCAACAGCTTTTAGGGTCAGGCTTGTGATCCTTACTTGAGCAGTGGTTGAGGTATCTAGGAGGAATTAATATATGTATCGTAAATGCACTTGATCTCTTCTTCACGTGTGTGCAAAGAAGGATTTTTGTGATCTGGCTCCTTGCCAGTGCTCCTGAGAAAATCACAGGTGTAATTTTTCATCTATACCTGGATAAACTACTATAATTAGCTTCTGAAATATTTCTAAATCTCCTTTTACAGCAGATAACCCCTATTTGTTAAGAAAAAGGCGTCGTTCCTCCTGAAGCCCCAAACAAATAGCTTCTTTCCCTGTCCCAGTGCTGTGGTGTATGAGCAGGCACCAAGAGCCACGTGCCTCCTCCTCTCAGAGCTCTCGTATGAAAGTTTGCCAAAGGGACTTTTTCAGTGAATTTCCTGAGTTGCTTTGTGGTTTTCTTTTTTGATTTTAATGCTGTGTTGGAGTAAATGTTTTGCATTTAATATGAAAGTCTCTGGATGATTTCTGATCCCACTGGATTAATTCCAACTTCCTGCCTCTTGGTAGCTGATTTGGGTGTATTGAATTATGTTTGGTTCATTCTGGCAACTTCCCAAATTAGCCACTAACCCTAATTTGCTACTAGTCTCATCCATCTCTCAAAGAACAAATTAAAACATGACTGTCTCATGTGTCAGTTAAAGTCATATCTTTCCTTTCCCCCCTTTCTTAATTGATAGGATTTCCTTTCTTTGTTGTGCTCATGAAGGCCTCTAGATTTACAGCTCTTAAAGTCAAAGTACTTAGTCTGCAGATCAAGTACCTTGAAGAGAGCAGCAGTTTCCAGATTATCCTGCCCATCCATCTCAGTCCTGGAGGGGGCCAATTTATGAAATGAGAATTGGACGTTCTCTGTGTCTGCTTCATCTTCTGAAGCTGCGGACGGGGAACAAATCACTGGCTATTTCAGGGTGTAAGGGTGGCAGAATGAAGACCTGGACTTCTAAAAAGCAGATTTCAGCCATTTCAGAAGGCAGTTAAGTAGTGTCTCTCGGGAAGAAATTCTAAGTGAAGAAGTGCAGAGAGCTGATGGCTGTATTACAAACAAATCGGCCTCTTGTCTTACTGCAGAGGAGCAGTAGAGTTTACAGTAAAACCTATATAGCTGCATTAGGAGCACTTCATTACTTGAAATCCAAAAAAGGAGTCTTGCAAATAGTAAAACAGCAACAAGGCAACATAAACAGCTTTTCTGAATGCATAAGGAGCAGAAGTAAGGCAAAGAGGGATGCAAATCTGCTGCTTAATGGACACAGGGAACAAATAAAGTATGACAAAGAGATGATTGAAGTATTCAGTGCTTTTTTTTGGTTGAATCTTCATTAGAAAAGAAATCACCATGAGGCAGCGCTCAAGTGATTGAAGAAATGCACTGACTGGTTTGCAATGGCCTCGTGTCAAATTGAGAAGGCATTTCACGTTGGATTCTACAGGGGAATATTTTCCTTGGGACTATTTCTGTTCACTGTCTTCATTATCAGGGTGGATGATGGAAAAGACTTCATATGCAGCAGACACCAAGCTGAGAAGGAGCTATAATGAGTTTGGAGGACATAATCAGAAAAAGAGTGATCTTGATGTGCTGGAGAATTGATTTGGGCTCAGCGAGATGGAATTGTTCTGGGACAAGCTGGAAGTATTACACATAGAAATCAAATGCGTACGTACAGATTGCACAGAAGCTGCTGAGACAGCAGTACACGAGAAGGGGAGCTGGGGTTTTGGTGTGCCACAAACCGAGTAAGCCAAGAAAATGCTGCTGTTTTGAAAAAGGTGAATCTTCGAGTAGGAGGAGGTGTTCGCAGGCAGACAGCTTGAGAGCTACTTATGCCACTCTACCCAGTGCTGCTGACATCCCACCTGGTGCAACGTGACCAGATTTGGATATCATGTCAGAGGCAATCTGGGCTAAGCAACAGAAAAAGGAAACCTTCAGGAAACATGAGATAAGTGGGACTTTTGTTTTGTCTAGAAAACAGTTGACTGAGGGGAATCAGACCTTTCAATATAAATAGAACTGTTTTTTACTTTCCTCCTTGTCTCCTACAGGTAGGATGAGAAATAATTGGTTTAATTTATAGCAACATACCCTTAGAGTAGGTGTAACCAAACCCTGTAGGGGAGCTGTGTGCCCTGGAAGGTGCGAGGAAGGAGACTGCAGCATTGTCTTCACTGAAAGCATTTCAGAGCAGATGAGAGGGTATAGGCAATGGAGCCAAGCACCTCTCAGGATCCCTCTGATCTCCTTCTCCTCCTAACCCCACAAAATGAGAAATAATACTTCCCATTTCTGTGAGTCATGTGGGGTTACAGCTGTCAGGTGCTCCGTAGGTCACTGATTTGCTCATATTAACCTGCAGCCAGGAATTAAACCAAAAGAGATGGTGGAGGCAGAGTCAAGCTGGGATAAAACTGCATCCAAGGTAAAGCTGTTTGCAGGGACAAGGTGACGCCTTCACCCTGCTTCCCTATCTCCCTTCCCACAAGGCTGGAAGCCAAGGCTCCAAAATCAGGAGGTTGGTTTTGGAAAGACAAGAGCGCAGGAGACTTGTCCGCTGGCTGCAGGCAGCACCCAGCCTGAGGCTGGAGCTCAGCCCAGCAGGCAGCACAGGCCCTTTCCGCCCCCCTCCAGGAGGTGAGAATTGGCCTGGGGATGTCTTCTGGGGCTCCACGTCTGATGCTTGGCAAACACTGGCTGCTGCCAGGAGAGGCAGTTCACCTCCAGAGTGGCTGTGCTACAGGACTGAGAGGTGCTGGAGGCCAGGCCAGCACCGAGAGGTGCTGTTGCTGGAACCCAAGAGGTGTAAAGTGTAACTGGGTCATTGCCTCAGTAAACGCTAGAGGCAGTTGTAAGGTGGATTTTGTCAGCAGGTGGTGAATGCAAGGGGCCTGAGTTGATTGGCTGTGAGATGTAAATTGTTCACTCTCAAAGCAGGTGATGGCTCCTTGGTTCCCACAAACCTGGGCACAACCAGACGTGGAGCAGCCCTGGCAAGGCACAGGGAGGCTCAATGGAATGACATGAAACCCACTCCCCATGCAGAGGATGGAAGCTAGCCCCAGCCCCGTGTTCTCCATCACATCTGTTTCTCATGGTGTGTGCTTGAAAAGAAAATAGGCTTTATCCTAACGTACAGGCACGTACATTGCCCCAGAATGAAGTATTCATATAGGATGGGACCTGCAGAGCTGCTCTGGAGAAGAAAGGAGTCCCAAGGAAACTTGAGCATGGCTTTTCAGCTTCTCTATTTATCCCCACCTTGCTGTTTTATTCCCGTAAAACAATCATCTCTTTTGAAGGCAGTGCTGCTTTTCTCTGTGCTCGTAAGGCTGCTCCCCCCAGCTCTGTGTACACGCACCAGCTGGCTCCTTCCCAAGCACTGCGCAGTGAAGAAGCGCCTGCTTGCGTACCTGCTGCAAACTATTTACATCTCACTTCCATTGGCAATAAATTTGCTCTGCAGAGGAGGTCTGAGCAACAGTTGTTCTGAGCAGGGAGAGAGTCTGGATTCTGTGACAGCGTTTAAACAGCCAGCCCTTATCATCGCAAATGGCAGAGCGCAGGGAGCTTGTTGATGCAAACCAACATCAGGTGAGCTGTGGTTGCCAGCAGAGCAGCTTTCCGTGCAAAAACCCCGAGTCCCTTCTTCCTGACAGGGCCACAGCAAAGCCAAATCAAGGACAGTGCCTTTTTTTTTTTTTTCTCAAACCAGCTGTTAATGGAATAAGTAATTCTGCAGACCTGCCTTTCACATCTCACTCAGTTTATATGCATTCTAATTAATTCTGTCGGGGAAAATAATGAGCTCAGATCAGGTCGATCCAACTGAAGTTCTAAATAACTTTGGTTGAATGGTATTTATATTTCAGCAACTAGCTCGGGTGAAATGCTCTTGCGCTCAGCATACTAAACCTGTGCTAACCTAGCACAAAAATAGTGCTGTGGTCCATCGAGTGGCATTGAGTCCCATCTATAAAAAGGCATACAGCTGCCTCTGAAAGGCAGCTCTCTCCGGGGCTGCAGGGAGCAGACCAGCCCGTGTCAGCACACTGCCTGCTGGGCAGGAGCGATAGGAATTCCCCTGCAGAGACACAGTGGAGCACAGGAGCTGGAGAGGGAAGATTTTGAGGATGTGGTCATTTTGGGACAGTACAGAGGCAAGGACTGGGCAGGAGGAGGGAGGGACAAGGATTGCAGACAGGGTTGGGAGTTCTGGTGCATGGGAGGAGGAAAGGGGTGTCACAGGCAAATAAAAAGCTGGGACTGCCCTCACTAGAGGGACAGACCCAGTCTGGGGTCTGAGGGTGGCCCAGGTGCTGGCAGGGAGATGTCATTCTGGCAGCTGCAGAGCCCACGGTGTGGGGTGCTCTCATCCCTGATTATTTAAGGGATGAACATCTTGACTTAAGAAGCACACAGATGGACGGCAGGTGTTACTGTGCCGAAGGTCAGAGCTGCACTAAGAGCACCTTCAGTTTTCTTCATCCTACAGTTTCTCCTTGAACATTTGGGCCAGCACTTCTCTCCCCCCTCCACCCGAGAAATTTTAGATCTGCAGCCAGATCCTCGCTCTCCAGCTCAGCCTTCATCTCCGCTTGCCACAGCATCAGCCCACTCTCTTGGATCCTAGAAAAGGAAATTCATCTTTCCATCTGGTCCTCTTCATCTTCTTGTTGGATAGGTAGCGTTCGCCTCAGATGGCTCGCCCCGTACCGAAGAACAACATGTTTCACGCTGCACGGAGCGATGCAAAAGGCCGTATTTCCATAAGCGAATGGTGTAAACTGGCTCTCCTTCTGCAAACCTTCTCTCCTCGCCTGCGCTGGCTGCGGGGCTCCCTGGGGGAAGCCCGGGTAAATGAACAAGTGTGAAGAGCGGTGCCACAGCCTTCTGCACTGCCTTTCTGCCCGATGCTAAGAATAACATCTCATTTGTAAATAAAGGAGCTCCCCGTCTATTTTAGTAGTGCTTTGGAGATGCGCTGCGTTACCAACTCCACCTCGCGGTTTCCTCTCGCACCCCAGCTCACACCCAGCACGGGCAGCCGTTGTGCTGGCTGTGTCAAATCACAGCGTGCGGCCGGCACATTGCCATCCTGCTCTGGAGGAGCCGCCCTTGCAAATGAGGGTCGTTTTCATTCCAGCTGACTTTCTGATTTCTCTCCCAGGATTACCAGCACGACCTGCACGCAGGTGGCTTCTGATCACTGCAGTGAGGACATCAGCCTGCAATAGCTTGTTCCCCGGTAGGAACTAGAAGCCACAGAGCTCAAGCAAGCATCACTGTCACACTCATTCCCTGCTCTGTTCAGAGCCAAAACAGATGGCCAACCAGTAGGGCTGGCCCCCACCATGGCAATTCTCGCTATCGCTAAAGAGCCTTTATCACCTTTCTCAGCCCTGCAAAGCAGTGCACCAATATGAATGTTTCTTTCAACCAGCTCTTGTGTTGACTTTGTGGTTAACTTCCCACAGAAGTCAACAGCTCTGAAATAGAGTCGGCAAACAGAAATATGGGGGGGGGTGACGTTACGTCCAGCCCGCAGGCTGTGCCGTGGGCTGCCGCTCTCCTTTCTGCGCCCACTGCGTGCGGCCAGGCTGCGAGGCAGCAGAGGGGCTGCTCGGAGCAGGTGGATGGTCCTCCTCAGTGCTAACCCGAAGGAAAATAACCCAGCCTGAAAGAATACTTTACCTTAGGAAACTTCAGTGAAAGCCTTACCTGTCTCTCACTTTCACTTACAATGTTTTCCCCCACCCCTCCCTGCCCTCACTTAAAGATTTATTTGGTTTCCTCCTCTCTCCAGGCTCAATCTAATTAAACAGAAAAAAAAAAAGCTTTACTCATGTGAGTGTTCTGTGAACTTTACTGAGGAAATGTGCTGAATATACCAAAAGCAAAGAACAGTCTTTATGAGACTAGAGTATTTTTTTCCTTCTTGCTCAGCAAAGCTCTTTTTCTCTTAAGTAAAGAAATGGCTGAAACCCCACACTTCGATACACAGGCAATCCAAGCCTCAATAAAATGACAAAGACATGAAATGCTATTTTATTGGTCACTGAATTCCTTTTCCAAACTGGGAGCATTTCCATAGAAGTGATTAACAAAGTAAGGCCTCGATCCCTTGAGTGTAAGAAGCTTTTAAAATGGCAAAGTTAAGCTCTTGGACTGTGAGAATGGTTCGACCTGGGATTGTCTGGCAATATCCATTTCCCTATACATTATGATACCATCTTTCATCTTGAACCTACGTACTTGCATGCTAATTTTTCCCTGGGAATCTCTCCTACATTCGTTGTCCAAAATAAATGGTGATCTCATGATCAGCTATTTCATACCTTTCATCGTTTCTCCTCGTTATTCAGAGTGTGTCTCATGCCTTATTTACAAGCCATGATTCAAACTGTGCTGCGGAGGAAATGGGCTCCAATTTCCAGATTAACTTTTCTGTGTAACGTTTTGTGGTAAGGTCCCAAGTGCTTCCCAAGTCTTCATGCATTTGTCTAGACAGCTTCCGTGTGAGGTCCTGCCTCTGCAGGGCTGCTGGAGGCAGCGGTGTCGGAAAAAGGCTTGGGGATCAGGGAATGCTAAGAATGAGCATTCGTAAGGCAACACGCGAAAGAATAAGTGAGACATGAATTAGTCACAGTGCTGTGAACAGAAGGGCAGCACGAAGGAGGGATTCCAAAGGACGGCAAGTGCCATTGGTGAACGGGGGGCCCAGGAGGGGGTCCTGCGAGGGGTTTGGTGGCCACACAGCGTTGTCACTGCATGGGGGACAGAGCACTCTGCACCTCAGCAAGGTGCTCACCGTGCCTGCAGCCTCACCCCAGCACGGCCGCAGCGTGTCTGCTGGCGCAGCTGCCAGCTGCAGGCTGTTCCCCATTCTTCCTATGGGGTGAGGAGGTAATGTTACAGCTGTATGCTCTCGTGGCTGTGGGTGGCTGGGTGGAAGGCTGCTGTTAGGGCGGGGGAGCTGTTTTGAGCTCAGTGGTGCTCCCTTCCTCCCTCCAACACAACCATGTTTTTTCTGATGTGTTTGTGGCTGTTCTGCTCAAGGGCACTTCAGCCAGCAAGTGAGAACGAGGGGAACACCTCGGTGCTGGGACGGGCAGGGGTTCGCAGGGAGGTTTCTCGGTTGGCACTTCTCCCACGGCTGCTGATTGCGCTGCATATTCTGACATCTCTGATGGTTATAGCTGTGGTTTTGCCATTCCCCAGTGAGACTGTTTCTCAATTAAAAAGCAATCATATTTTGCAAAGATGAAAGAAAAGTGCCTCTAAGAACCAATATTTGCAGAGCCACGCAGGTAGATTCCAAATACAAGTTGAATGGTCTTTATCAGCACGCGCTTTCAGTGCGCCTTTCTGAAGAGGGTGGAATTGTTTGTGTACTGGCCAAGGGAGGTGTGTGTGTTTGTTTGCATTTTAGGGAGGGTAGGTAACTCTTTCAGTGATAACAAGATGTGGTAATTCCTGCTTTTCTGATTCTGTTCCTCCACTACTTTTCTGAATCTGGTGCCTCAAGTTACAGCCGCGATGCGAGCAAATGTGTGAAAGATTGAACCTTGGCCAGCAAGCTGCCAAACAGCTGCATTTCAGCAGAACTGAGTGTTACGCCTGGGTGACTGTGTCCCAGAGCTAAGCTCTGTGTCACTGCAATAGTGTGGTAGAAAACAGCACATTGAAGGTATGGATCAATGACGTCATTAGCAAAGTGGCCTTATGGAGGGGGGGGACAATGCAGAGGCCCTGCATAACGATGCCCAAGGGTTTTCTTTAAGAGCAGGCTCTACGGTAATGACTGGTGATGTGGAGAGCTGCAGCATATTAAAAAGGCCCGTTCCAGCAAGCCCCCCGTGACTGAATTTCCAGGAACAAAAAACTCGCCTCTCTCATGCCAAGGCTTGCGTTACCTGATACACAGGCAATGTCAGGAGGCTGTTTTGGGGAAGGCAGCCCTCCCTGTTGCTATCCTCATTAGCACCGGTCCCCTTTCCCCTCTTGCTTCCCAGCAGGCTTGTGGCCAGCGTGGGGTGAGCACTCGTAAAGACCAGGCAGAGAAAGGTAAGGTTTGCGGAGAGGTCTTGGCACAGCAACGCCATGAGCAAGGTATTACCACCAAGCCACAAACTGTCCCCCACGTCTCCTGGCCAGCCAACAGCACTGATAATAGATTGAGTGAGTGTGCACGGATTTACTGACTTGAGCATCTCTGTCCCTATTATGGATGCACCGAGTGGAGTGAGGTAGAAGCTCAGCCTCTGCCAGGCAAAGTAGATAAAATAACATTAAAATCTAATCTCTAGATTCCTACAAGCCTTCAGGGGGACGAGGGGATCATGATGGGTGTTTGTTTTCCTCTAGATTTCCAATCATTCTTCTGTTGCCTCCTGCTACATACACATACACGGTGCTTGTTCCTTCTCCGCTCTACAAAAAAAACAGAGAAAATAAATTGGGGGGAGTCCAATTACTGGAACTTAATTAAAACTATTTAAAAATTACTTAAGCCATTATCTAACAAGTGATCTTTTTGGTAGCAGCTGTACACAGACAATTTATTAGTTAGTGAAGCCAACCCTGTTTTTTTAATATAAACAGACTAATTAATCAGCGGTTAACTCTTGTAATGACCAGCTCTGGCATTTAATTACTGCTGCTGTCATCAGGCGTAATCACTTTTTTCCCAGGGTTATTATACGAGCTGCCAGCAGTGACCAGTCCATGTGAAGTTTAAAGCACTTTCCCTAATTGTCTCTCATTCCACATCCTCAGGATTTTTTTGGAGCACTCATTTTTCCCGGTGTGAAAAGTTTTACCCAGCTTTTCAGCTCGGTAGCGTATTTCTGGGAATGCTGAGTGTTTTCTGGGAAGCAAAACTTCCCCGTTCTTCCGGATTTTAGCTGCTGGAGGGGGAAAGGAGGGAGAAAAATCATTCCTTTCCCACATTAGAAACCCTCTCTGTGCACATCCTTTTGAACGTGGCTGCAGAAAATGAACAACCAAGGCAGATGCTGGAGGTATTTGTGTTGCCTTGTTTTCAGCACCCAGGTGAGGTGCTGAAGCTTGCTGGTGAGGAGATGGCCCCTATGGAGGAGAGCTGAGAGCTCTCCACAGCTCAGCAGACAGCAACACCCTGAGTGCAGGCAGATAAGAGAAGAGCTCAAGAAGAGACTAATAGGAGAAAGAAAGGAACCTCCTGGGCTCCCTGGAGCTCATGAACAGCAGACTAAGAGCTGCCTATTGACAGAGAAAAGGGAGAAGAAAAAACTCAGAGACAACAAAGTCCTCACCTCAATCGTGGCCTCTCAGAAACCTCCAGGATAATGAATATTACAGGAGTTGTGCATTGAATAATAGCCCTTAAAAGGAGGCACGGGCATTAGTGAAGACCCAAAAATCTCAGAGGTGAATGTGGCTGCCTGGAGGCCTTTCTGTGGCCTCGTGTGCGGGTGCTGAGTGCCAACCCAGCGCACACAGCGTGTGCGGGGGCCTGCGTGCTGCCCCTCCTGTTTCCCTGTGATTACCTGGCCCTGTGCACATTTCAGAGGGTTAAAGGTTTTTTTAACGGATTTAATAAACCTGAAATGTCCAGCAACAGATGCCAAATTTGATCATCTCGCCAGAGCTGACAATAAAGAGGTTCACATAAACTCAGCGGGAAGGAAAGCAGAGAGAGCATAGGAGCTATTAGCGCTGAGGCTAGCACGAAGCAATTGCAGGCAGCAGTCAGCAGGGCAGTAAAAGCTAATAAAACCTTGATGTACAAACCAGACTAATCTAAGAGCAGTCCCGCATACGTATCTCCAGTCTCCTTGGCCTTCGCACAGCAGCTAGTGGGAATAGTTTGATTGCTTCTGTAGATAAATGGATCCCAAGCAAGCAATACCTGAGCATCTCTGTCAAACCGCTGGTCTGAAACAAGACTTCAAAATCTCTGAAATGAAGCAATGAGCTTCCTCGAGTTTTCAAGCCGTCAGCTCTCCGCAGCCTTGTGATAGAAAAAAGCCTGGGGTTGGCTTTGAAGGTCTGAGTCAGCAGGAGGGAAGGGAGAGGCTGCCTTTTTCCAGAGCACGCCTTCTGCAAAGGGCAAACAAACAGTGCTGCTCTCTGCCCCGCGGAGCAGAGGAGGAGGGCAAGGCTGGATCCAGCCTTGGTCACACAGACGCGAATGTGGAGCTGTAGATGGACTTATTCCCAATACGGCCTGGAGAAAACGGTATCAGACCTGGACCCTGTTGCCTACTTTTTCTATGGCCAGACCTCTCCCCAGAGCCAGACTCAGGCTCAGGGAACGTTTTGGTGAAAAGCAGATGGCAAATGACCTCAAAGAATGTCTGCTGCTGCTCTCCACCAGCACCACCTGGCCTCGTGAAGGTCTGCTCTGGTCCTGCAGCACTCCAAACGAAGAGTGCAAACCAGCAGAGTCACATCAGTGCTGGAGAGACAGGAACTGGGTGATAAAGCAGTTATTTGCAAGATGCCTATTAGACAGCCTGTGTTAATCTGGTGAATGCAAAGGGAGAATAGGTAGGAGTTGCTGTAATAAACCTAAACTAGTAATGACCCTAAATTCCTGTCTGCTGTAAGCACCCCTGCCTAATTCTTAGGATGAAGACACCTAGTCCCTCTCCATCACACAAACTCCCCCATGGCTGCACCGAAGGGAGATGAGCTCACATCTGGGGATGAGCAAGGCCGTTTTCTCAGGGCCCTATTTGCACGTCAGCACTGGCCATGATGGGGCCAGAGCCCTGCTGGCGTCATCCAGCTCCACTCCTCCACCAGCAAGGGCAGAACAGGCGGCGTTGAAGAGTGGTCTGGACCGAGAGCATTATTCCTGGCAGCGAGACAGCGTTTAGCGGCTGAGCATCCAGATCTGAGGTTAACTCTGCTTGCGTCTAACTCAAACACCAAGTCCAAAAGGGAACTGAACTGCAGCTTTTCTGGCTGAAAACTCACAGTTTTTTTTATTTCTGTGCTGGCTGGTCAGACTGCAATAAAGCAACGTATGGCCTGACAGCACAGGCTTTTACTACCCATCAGTGCATGCACACACAGGCTGTATACAGGCTGCCTGCATGCCAGTACGTGCTCTCCTTGGTGGGGAAGAATCAGAGTCAAAACTTTTCTCTGGGGTCACACTGTCACTGGAGGTGACGAAGGTACTTTGCTGGCATCAGTGGCTTTCTGCAGGTGCAAAAGCAGCCTCCTTCTACAAGGGCAGAAGCTAACTCCTCAAGCGATGGGTCAGGCACCTGAATTTCATGCTTCCTAAGCACTGAAGAGCAGCTATGATGGATGGCCAAACCGTGGTCCCTGGATTGCTGGAAGGGCAGTCTGCCTGTGCACCAGGCAGGACAGCAGATGCGTTTGGCTGCCTGGGCTGGGCACTGTGCTCAGTGCAGGCTTCTCAGTCATCTCAAAGCTCTGATGACTAAGACGTTTGTCTTCATGGGCAGAGAAGAGGGCAATTAGGGCATTGTTTGTGTGCCACAGGGTGGCTCCAGGAGCACCAATGCTCTTGTGGCTCTTAATGCCAATGGTGCAGAGATCAGTCCAGTCCCAAACGTCAGCTTTATGCTGAGCATTAGGAGGTACCGCTCCTGCCAGGTGCTGGCAGCGCTGAGCAGTTTTGTAACCAATGTTCCTATCTCCCAGCAGAAAGTGCATAGAAGTAGGGCAGCCATATATTTCCTCCAATTTGGCACTCAGCTATAGGCAGAGAACAAGTATAACTTCCATGCCAGACTGGAGATGTAATAGGAAAGCCATCCAAAGGTGAAAAATGAAGTGGCCCCTGACACAGGCAGATACTTCCTCCCACCTACCACAGCCATCCTCTGCTCCCTGGTGCCTCTGTAGTATAAACTGTGTTTGTTTTGCTGGCTCACTGCAGGCCAAACTGCTGTTCACTGTCCTAGCCTGTCCTTCTGCAGCCACCTGCAGTCCTTCCTCTCCTACATGGAGCAGTGTTACCCTACAGGCTACTACATCCAGGCTGCTTGCAAGCCAAAGTGGGCTGCTGGTGCTTCAGGAGCATAGCCTTCACGGGAGGCTGTCAATGTGTGCTGGGGGCCTGGGTACCTCCCAGCGGAATGAAATTCAGGCTCCTGCACTCTCACTGCTGACTACAGCTGAACCAAGCAGCTCAGTTGTGCCTGCACTCATCGTGGTCACACTGCTTGGCAGTGGGGTGGATGTATCTGAGATGCACTTGGAGGGGGACCGTCTTGGTGCCTGATTGTAATGCAGTACCTGGCGGGCTGAGCTTTGGGCTGGCAGCAGGTCCTTGTGATTTTGGCCAGGAGGGAGCACTCCTGCCCCTGTCTTGGCCTGCCCACACTGCCCAGGTGTGGTTTAGTGGGTCCTGGCTGCAGTATGAGCCTTGCCGATGGAGATGTCCACAGCTGCATATGCTCAATGGGGAGGCCAATGGGCAACAAGTATGAAGCATGGCCTGCCAATGCCTGGTGGTAAAAGCCTTGTTGAAGAAGGGCATTGTGTGTTACGTGTTCGTAAGGAACATCTATCCTTCTGCTTTGCAATGCTTTCGCTTTGCAGTTCAGTGTCCCAGGCATGCCTTGCTGGAGTTGGAGTCATAGAGTTACAGAGTCACAGAAATCCCAAGCTGGAAAGGACCCACACATGTCACTGAGTCCAACTCCTGGCTCTACACAGGACTACCCAAAATTCAAACCCTATGTCTGAGAGCGTTGCCAAAATGCTCCTTGAACTCCAACAGGCTTGGACTAATACCCTGGGAGCCTGTGCCAGGGCCTGACCGCCCTCTGGTGAAGAACCTTTTCCTAACCCCCAACCTGACCCTCCCCTGACACAGCTCCATGCTGTTCCCTCAGGCCCTGTTGCTGTCACCAGAGAGCAGAGTCAGCGCTGCCCCTCCGCTCCCCTCGTGAGGAAGCTGTAGGCTGCCATGAGGCCTCCCCTCAGCCTCCTCTGCTCTGGGCTGAACAAACCCAGGGACCTCAGCTGCTCCTCATACACCTTACCCTCCAGACCCATTGCCATCTTTGTAGCCCTCCCTGAAATACTCTCTGACAGTTCTATGTCCTTCTTATATTGTGGCACCCGAAGTTGAACGCGGTATTCAAGGTGAGGCTGCACCAGTGCAGAGCAGAGTTGGACAGTCCCTTCCCTTGACCAACCAACAGTGCAGGTGTAGGGAAACTGTTGATCATGGCATGAAGTGGTGATTGAGCATGTGATGGAGGGGTATGACTGGCCCAGGGAGTACTGGTAAATCACTTGCGCCTGTGGCTGGAAGGGGTGGACCTGGGGCGGGGTTACCCCAGGCTTAGATGAGGGTCGGCCAGGGAGAGCCTGGACAGCTTGAAGAGCATGAGAGAGAAGGAAGAAGGGGACCAGAAAGCTTAGAGAAAAGAAAGAAGCTTAGAAGAGCTCAGAAAGCTCAAGCAGGAGCAGCAGCGCAAGAAGCAGTGGGAACTCAAGAAAGAGGAAAAGTAAGAACTGAAATGTGAAGCAGAGCTCCCAGCTCTGGTGTGGCGATTGGTGTAGTTGTATGAGTCTGAAACCTTTTCTGTTACAGGGGACCTGGAGGAATCTTACCACAGTGGGCCACTTCTGGATATGTCTTGTCATCACCAGGAATGTGTTCCCTTGGCCTTAAAATCATTTAAATGGGTTTTATTATCAAAAGAGTATCTGCTTTGAAAGAGATTATTTTACTTAACGTGCTACTCTCTGTAGTTATGTTATCTTGGTATGACAGCTTTTTTTTTTTTTTAATATTTAACTATAGACTTGGTGAGTCACCCCTGCTTTTATTTTGTCTCCAGTATGTTGCACTTCCTCACATGCATATCAACCCATAGTAAGTGAGAGCAGTCTTCTTTTTAATATCTTGAGTATTTGCTGTTTTAATTGCATTAGCCCCTAGAAGGAACTCACTTTTCTGCTGACTGTATAAGCAAATAGCAGTGGAAGCAGGGACAGGTAGATACCTGAGGAGGAGTACAGGGATGCTGCTGGGCTGTGTAAGGATGGAGTCAGGAAGGTCAAGGCCTAACTGGAACTGGGCTTTGCAAGGGACACAAAGAATAAGAAAGGCTTCTACAGGTACCTCAACCAGAAAAGGAGCTGGCAACGTGACCTCACAGTTGGCTTTCTGGGCTGTTTTCCAGGCTGTTGCAAAAGAAGCGTGGGGTAGCAGGTTGAGGGAGGTGATCCTGCTGCTCTACTCTGTGCTGGTGGGACCTCACCTGGAGTACTGCGTCCAGATGTGGAGTCCTCAGCACAGGAGGGATATGGACCTGCTGGAGTGCATTCAGAGGAGGGCCACTAAAATGATCCAAGGGATGGAACATGTCCCATATGAGGAAAGGCTGAGAGAGCTGGGGCTGTTCTGCCTGGAGAAGGCTCTGGGGAGACCTGATAGCCGCCTGTCAGTATTTAAAGGGATATGTAAGACAGAAGAGGACAGACTCTTTAGCAGGGTCTGTGAGGATAGGATGAAGGGGAATGGTTTCAAGCTAGAAGAAGGGAGATTTTGACTGGATATAAGAGAAGTTTTTTACTGTAAGTGTAGTGAAGCACAGGAACAGGTTGCCCAGAGAGGTGGTAGATGCCCCATTCCTGGAGACACTCAAGGTCAGGCTGGACACGACTCTGAGCAACCTGATCCAGCTGTAGATGTCCCTGTTCATTGCAGGAGAGTTGGACTAGGTGACCTTTTAAGGTCTCTTCCAACTCGAATGATTTTGTGATGACTTTATGAATTTGCTCGTTTTCAAAACGAAATACATCCTTAGACCGCAACCTGCATAACTGATGAGCAAAATAATGCTGTGACTGTGGCTTGATTAGACTTTAGCATTTAAAATAAAGGCATCTGCTTTTGTGAGTCTTACACAGTTTTTTCTGCTAACTCCTCAGTAGCCATTATGTGGTAGAGCTTGATTAAAGGAATGTGGATTTCAAAATCGTGTTCATACACATGCTCACTTAAACTGAATGTGAAATATTTAAGCATGCCTGTCTGGATTGCCTTCATGCTAATCAGTCATTGAGGGGAGCTGACACATTGCCTGTCCTCTAGCCAGCTAGACAGCAACACTCACGCAGTGTGAGTTCAATATTGGGCAAGATGGCTGTCCATCAAAGGTGAATAATGAATTGGAGGAGTTAATGGTCTGTTCCCAGGCATCTTATGAGCAGAAAAATGTCCTACATTTACAGAATCAATTATTCATTGTGAACAATTCTCCCAATTTCTCTCATTCAAAACACAAGGTAGTTAAATACATGCCATTATCCCCACTTTTCTAGATTCATGGATCTTAAGGCCAAGGGGGTAATTAAGATCATCTAGGTTGACCTCTGGCTTAATACAGGCTAAAAACACTCCTCTGATTATTTCTGCATGGAGACCATTGTTTCTCCTTGAGCAGCAGCACATCTTTTAAGAAGACAGCTAATTATGATTTGAAAACATCATGTGCTACAGAATCTGGTACATCCCTTTAAGCTGTTTGTATAATTACCCTTGTTGCCAACATTTTTTGTCTTGTTTCTAATCTGAATTTGTCCTGCTTCAGCTTTCGGCCACAATCTTATTATATCTTTACATCGCTAGGTTAGAGATCTGTCTGCCGTCAGAAACCCCTTTCATAACGGTGTTTGTGAGTAACGATCAAGTCACCTTTTATCTTCTCCTGAGCAAGCTAGCAACATCAAGCTTCACTGGCCTTTTACTGTACAGCCAGTTGTCTGATGTCAGATTATTCTTGCAGCTTCCATCTGAATCTTTTCTGGCTTTTGCTTTTATGAGGCAAACACAAAATTTCCTTGAATTGCCAAAAACCATAGCTGGCAATTCCCTGTGCGGGGATGGCATCCAGCCTTGTATAGCTCTGAACTAGACATTAACTTGACAAAAAAGATGTGTTGGGCACACAACTGAAAACTGCTGGTTGCTGAAGCTCAGGTGATGGTGGATTGAGTGTCTTCTATATTCAAAGACAACAGCAAATAAACATTTCATTTTTAAAATCCAGTTTCACAAAGATAAAAAAAAAAAAATTCCAAATAATCTTGGAGAAAGAATTTAAAATGCAAAGCATCATAATAATATGTGTAGTTTTGTTTCCCTGCACCTCTAAAAGTGAAGAGAGGTTTAGCAAAGGGCAAGAAAAGTGATCACAGATATGGCCAAAATCATCTCATTCCATGAGTGATTAAATAGACCAGACCTTGTCAGCTTGGAAAGGAGTTGGTTGAGGAGCGAATATGACAGAATATTACCAAAAATCATGCAGAAAAAGTGAATGGAAATGACTGCAAATGAGGAGGAAGCTCTCGGTTGTGCCTGTACTGTTTGGTTGTGCACACCCCAGGCAAGCTGGCTGCTGCAGGAGGCTGGCTTGGTGGCCCTTTGATCATGTCCAGTCCAACTGTTCTCACCTTCCTAAAATGTGAAATGTAATTGGGAATTTTATGCAATAGTTTATTACATGCCCCAAAGCCACACAGCTGCCCAAGTGAGAGGAAAAAAGTTACACTGGTAAAAAGAAGCTTGGAGTAAGCAAATGCAGCTGAATACAAATGCACATGCACACACACGGGGGAGAAAGAGATAGTAATGAATATAAATTAGAAGGATGGAAAACCAGAAAATGTCTTAGTGAAGTGACAGGACACAGGGAAAAACCTAAGGGAAGAGAGCTAATGGCAGTAAACCAAAGTTTTTAATATGTCTATTAATACAAAAAAATCCTAACAATGATTCTAATCTGTGAAAACATGTTTTTAATGTAGAAATGGCAGATAGATTCAATATATCTCATTGCTCCAAATGTTTTTTGAAGAGTCTGCATGAAGAATTCACCAAGGGCGAAGATGAAATCTGTTCCCTTCCAACAGTAACTTGGCAATGTGCTAAATGCGCTAATAAGCTGGCTGCTTGAACCAGTAGCTCTGGTTGCAGCAAGAGTTTTAAAGGGGCTGGAGGAGGAGAGCTGTGGACTATTAAGTTGGTAAGCCATGGGAACACTAGAAAGACTTACTTATCTGGAGGTGGGGAAGATACCGATATTGATAATTACAGGCATGTTTGCCTGACATAAACAGTGATCCTGAGCAAAATAAAGCAATGTTATTAACAAGGCAAAGAAACAGCAAGAAAACAAAACAAAAAACCCAAACAGCTTTACTCAACAGTAATCACTTTAGGCTCAAGGGAAACAAAATGTTCAATACCGGCATAATGTCATGCCTGTTTGGTGATAGAAGTGTTGGGGGGAATGCGTTTCTATTTCTTTAAGGTGTTTGTTATGGCACTGGAAAACATTTTTATTGAGAATTATTCAAATCAAGTCATGGTACTAAAAATAATTTGACAAACTGGGCTCAAAACATGCTGTTAAGTGTAGAGCTGTCTTCAGTAGGCAACTGCTGGCTTTCTCAACTTGTGCTTTTCAGCCATTTGCTACGTAAAGTGACCTGAAAGAAAATCTACAAATACTGCTGGAGGCTGGGGAGTGAGGATAGTGAAGAAGACATGCTACTGAGTTGAACTACTTCTTAAAATGGGAGGCTGCAAATATTTCAGTACAGGCAAAAGTGAAGTGATATGCCTCAGGAGAAGGCAAGTAAGCTGCCCTTACAGAAAGGGGGATGCTGCCTTGGGTGTCAGCGACCCTGGGTGGACTGGAGAGCCAGCGTGCAACGTCGGCTGAACACAAATCTCCACTTGCTGTCCTACAGTGAAAACAGCTATAGTCATCCCTGGGTATAGGAAAAGGCTTGTTTCTGGCAGCAACACTCAGTTCTCTTCACATGTCCAGTTCTGGAAGTGTTAAAGGCATCAGAGGAGAGTTACGTTGGTGGGACAGCATGCTTAGCAGTGGAGGGGGTTAGCAATGAGAAGGGTCAAGGTCTGACCTGGCTGCAGCCCACACAGCCACACCAAGGGCAGAAATCTGATCGCAGAGGGCTCCTGACCTAACAGGCTTAAAAGGATCCAATAGCTCAGAGCTGAAGCTAGAAAGACCTTTTTGAGAAAAGATTCACTCTTCTTAACACTCACTCGCTGAACTACTTCTGGACTTCAAGCAGACTCTTTGTCACTGTAAATCTTTTTTTCAAGAGAGTATAACAAGGTTTTTTATACAGGAGGTAAACTGGAACAACAGTTTTTAACTTTTTTCAGTTTATGGACTTCTGAAAGATTTCATATACCTCCTACTCTGTGCTCTGTTACAGACTTTCTACAAGTGGCCCATGGACCAAATTGGTCCCAAGGAGACCAAACTGGCCTGCTGGTTCCTCCTGCATACAGAGCCAACACATGTGCAAACAACTCTGAGCTGTGCGCTTCCTTACTACTTTGTACTGAAAACATCTTTGATTTTTATAATTTGTTTCAGATGAAAACATGAAACATGGCTGGTTGCAGACTGATAGTAATCAGGCAGCTTTATTGTCCCGTCTAATTGCTAACCATCTAGGAAGGCTCTGTGACTTCAGTAGGAGCTGGATTAGGATTTGACCAAGAGCATAATATTAGAATTGGTATTACGAATTATTGATTAGTTTGATGTTCCTGCTTGGACTACTAGACAACACTTCTGTCTCAGTTATTGCTATAACAGCAATGAGGGACAAAGAGAGGATTCAATTAAGCACAAAAAGGAAAGGCACAAGAAGTGATCTTCAGTGGTGCGGGATTGTTTCTTTCTGCAAAAGCACGCAAAGTGCTCATTCGTTGTGTGTGCCTTTGCCAAGCTGAGAAGTTATAGGCAATATTGATCTAGGCTCCCAGCTCTCTGGAGGCAAGCGCTGGATGGAGGCCAACGAGGCCAAAGTTTCTGTGCGATGCTGGTTGGGCTCAACGGGCCGTTCTTCGAGAGAGCAGCCCCTTCTTCTCAGCATTTGCACCCGTGTGCATTGTGTGGCTGTGGATGAAGGTAGCAGGAGGCAGTGTAGTCTGGAAACCAGAGCTGGGAATCTGAGGGAAGGGCACTCGCCACTGGCCTGTGGTTTCGAGCTCTCTTGCTGAGATGGCAGGCGGTTTGCGGGAACTCCTCCAGAGCCTGTGGCATGGGCATAGTGTGGCGTGTTTGAAGTGGTTGGGGGGCTGCAGATGAAAGCTGAAAAGGAAACAAGCCCTAAGTTTCATTGCGAATTCTCATGAATCCTTTTGACAGATATTAGCTTTTCATGTCAATTCATAACCGTGCAAACTGGTAACTGAGACCTTCTTTCTCCTACCATCAGATGGCTTAATTCAGTGTCAGATCTGGCATTTCTCTTCCACCAAGCATGTTAAAAATGTGAATTTGAAATCTCTTTTCCTCTTTTATAAACAGTGTAATTCATGTAATTACATTTGCACAGCTTATGACTATATCCAGTCTATCTGGGCTATAACTGTGACAGAGTGGGCCAAAGAAGGGCAAAGCACTCCCAGGAATCAGTACAATACAGCTGGCCCTGCACAGCCAGCCCTCAAGAAAAATGTGGTGGTTGGCAAATTCTTTGCTCCCCGCAATGCTCTGGGTTCCCGACTACCCTCAAGCACGCATCCGTTTAAGCTCCATGTGGAGGGCAGCATTTTGCTCACGTCGGAATTGTCTGACCTCTCCATTTCTGCTGAATATCTGTGTCACCCACTGATTGCTCCCTCTGTAAAATAATCCTCCTTAAATTATTTAGATGCATATTCTGCCTGCCCCTCGGCTTGTGTTCTAATTCTGGTGAGAGAAATGACCTCAATTAGAAATTCTTGCTTAAACATACAATATCATGGAGATGGTTTCAAATTATCTTGACCCTTCTTAATTTTTTTCAAGCCCTATTTTGCATGTTTTTGTTCATCTGCGGCTCGTGGGCTCTCATCATTACCTTCCCTTAAAACAAAACTTACTCAAAGATAATTGTTTAATTTGCAAAAAGGAATTAAAAATGCCATAATTAAGGTCGCAGTTTTCTTTTTTATATCCTTGAGGGGATGCTATCTGCTCTAATTATATAATCATACTAAACCAGGCCCCATATGAAGATACATGCATTTTTAATATCAACATAATTTTTTTGGTTTCATTAGAAACACTTGTAATTTATGGTGGTAAAAAGGAGAGTGGTATTAGGGCTATTCATTTTCAAGTTGGAGCCTTTTGTTGTTGCTCAGGTTGCTAAGCTAATCGAGGTGTACAGCACTGCCTGTCTCTTAGCCACTCTTTTATTATCATTTCCAAATACATTCTACACATTATTCTTATGTCAAAATCGGTAATAAAATGGCTTCAAAAGCAGTTGTTTCCTGACAGCCAGAGAGAGGACTGCAGCTTACCAGTTCTTGCAAAGAAAATCAAATTTCATTCCGGCATCCACTTACCAACAATTTTTTTTAGTTACTTACAAATTATCTGGCGCTTAATTCTGAAATTAAATTCTATATCTCAGCAAATAACATGTCACGTTGTTATCTTTTAATTCATCTAGAGTAAGCTTCCAGTGCTTTTACAGTCATTCTTTGCCAACCCTGAGCAAATCAGGGCCAATAGTACCGAGTTCTGGCATTAACATGGACCAGGACCCGACAGGCCAGGTTTTCTGAGGTAGCCCCTGGCTGTGACATCCGTGTGGATGGAGTTCATCTGAAAGGAGAATCTGGCTGAATTCTCACCTCGTCATTCCTAAAGCCAGTCATTTTGTGGAGAAACTGCATCTGTCTGACATGATTTGCCTTTCAAGAGGCTCTCCTGACTCATGATTAATAAATAATTCTCTCAGAACGTGCAGTTTGTGGTCCAACCGTTTGATCCCCAATCTCCAGTATTAATGGTGGGTTAACTCGTGCTTGCCTGGCGTTTTTTATCTATATCTTACCCAAGAGGCTCTTTGCGTTTTCATTATTCTCCTTAACCTCCAGTTTGTGCTCATTAGTACCCACACATTCTCTGCAGGCTCATTGTTAATATGTTTTCTTAACAAATTCAAAGGCAAAGAAAACATTTAGTGCCGCTGTCACTTTTTCCTTCCAAGAGCTCTATTTATTGACCCATTATTTTTCTGCAGTTTTCATTCCTCCAGTATATTGATGGCATTTCCTGTTTTTAAATATTTATATGCTTTCTTCTCAGTTTCTTTCTTCCCCCCGTTTGCTCTTCATGTCCTACAGTTACTTATGTTTCTGCTCACAAACTCCCAGGATTGCTGCACTGCTTTTTTCTGTACCCACAGTTACACAGTGGCTTCTTTACTGGAATACTCCAGGTATGGCTCAATTCCACCCAATAGAGTTTGTTGGATTTGGCAGACAAAAGCCAAACAAACCACATCCGGCGTTGGTCTAATATGCTGATAGATTGCAAAATTATTCTTGCCTTTCAGGTATTTACTGATGTCAAAAGATACCTTTCTTCTTCCACCTTTCTTCCTCCTCCATTCCTCCAAAAGACAGGAGCCCCATATATTGTATCTGTCCTAAATCACAGCATCCTCCTGGACGATGTCACCGGCAGCATTGCTCACACCTGATCTGAGCGGCTCTCTTGCTCGTAACTCCAAATATACCCGTGTTGCTCCTCTTTACAAGGGCTCAACGAGCACAGAGGGCTGCAGCCTTCCATTCGAGCCACCAGACAGAAGGAGGAGAAGGCAGCAGGACCTGACACAGAGCTGCTCGTCTCTGCGGAAGAGAAACAAGGCATTTTCTGATTCTGGGAGCTGTTCACATTACAGCTTTTTTCTGTATTGTGTAGCAGCTCAGTGAAAATCTTAAAAATTTACCATTTAATGAGAGAAAGGGCTTGAGTAAGAAAAGTTATTGTGGTAAAATTCGTTACAAAAAAAAAAGAACTATTTGCAGGACTCTATTTCAAGCTCAATGAAACAAACGTGACTTTTCTCTATTTTGTAAAACAATGTCTCTGATTTTCCATCACTTCTAGAAGTATTAAGGAAGAGTGCTGATGGGAGAAGAGATTTGTCGTGGAAAAGTGCTCTCTATGGTCAAAATACGGGTAGGCTTTCTCACAGACGACAACCTCAGAAAGACGTCAAGATGACACGAGCCCAGCCGCCTGCAGCCTGTTGTGTGTAACTGTTGGAGTTACCTGGCGGGTTTGTTATCAGTGCAAACTTACGCAGATAAGCGTAGAGATACCAGAGCTGGTGCCTGGGTACACAACGTTCAGTACCTTGGCATTCCCACTGCTGGCTGCCGTGTCCTGTAATTTTGAAATCTCCCACTGGCAACAGCATTTCCCATCAGTTTTGATCACCTGGGGGAGAGCAGGAGAGACAGACTAGAGCAGGCTCCTTACACCTGCTGTCAGTTCTGGTGTATTTACTGTGTTTTGTCACTTTGATTAGTGACGGCGCTTTGAGACTCTCACTGTGTACTGGAGCCCCACTGTGCTACGTGCTGTGCAAGGACAAAAAAAAGATAGTCCTCGCCCTGAATAACTTACTGGTTTTGTTTGTTTTTGTTTTGTCTCTTTTCATTTGATGAAAGCCCATCCAGAGAACAGGAGATAAGGGAAGAAGAGTCACCAGAGCAGTGGTGAAGCTTGGGGTTATGGGATAGAGGTGTGGGTCCGTGCAGTAGCAGCTGTACAGAATGACGAGGACAGCATTGCTTTAGTCATAGCAGCAGAAATTGATGTTGCAGCAACAGAGATGTGAGAAGATAAGGAACCAGGTAAGATTCTCACTGTGTGATTGAGTCATGTTCTGTAAAATATCTGATGCAAAATGAATCTCCAAATCCTTCATAAGCTGGTTATGTCAGAGGTGACTCCTCCCAGGTGCATCTTACACGCACGGCAAGCTGAACCGGGGATGTGGTCCACAGTGGTTGAACAAGGCTTTGTCAGGATGTCTGGACAGAGTGGAGGACAGAGGAGATGGATGAAGATTCTTTTAGCCATGTGGGTATTGAACAGACATCCAAAAGTAAATGTCAGGAAGACTGGCCATGATTTTAGTCTGGACATAAAGAAACCAAACTGGAACAGCCAGTAGATCTGGGAATGCAAATTCTGCCTGCAAAAGAAACCACCCAGAGATAGAATGGGTGGAGAAATGAGGGTGGAACCAAAGGCAGAGCCTCAAAGCCACAAAAGCTGAAGAAGAGACGAAGAAGATCTCCCAGCTGAAGCCGTGGGGCAAACACATGCGGGGAAGAGAAGAGTGTGGTTGCCTGTGCTGGGACTGATGGAGAGGCCACGATAAAGGAGGATGAGGAGGGTGGAGTCCTGCAGTCCAGTACAGAACAGATCGTTACTGACTTTCCTGTAAATCCCTTGCTCACCCCATCCTTATTGACATCTGTGCACCAAAAAGATGTGATGTCCACCTCCTCAGTTCCCATGTGTGAAGCAGAAACAAGTATTTAGAGCCAGGTAGAATAAGCAGACATCTGCAGGGAAAGCAGCATCCCTGATGGAGGGCTGTGGCTGTGCAGGAAAGAGGAGAAGGGAGGAGGAGAAACAAGTTATTCCCAGCTTCCTGGTGCTGGGAAAAGGGAGAGGTAGGAGGCTCTCCCGGGAGCTGAGAGCAGTGGCAGTAACTGAAGGCGGAAATGGTGGGGGTCCAGGCATGATGCATCAAAAGTATGTGGAACAAGGGACGTGAGGAAAGCAATTGAGAAGCCAATAATAACATTGACAAGGGAGCTGCTGAAGTCCACTAAGAGATCAAGAATGTCAGGACGAGGAGGGAGAGGACACAAAAAAAAACCCACAAATGATAAGGGGTGGGATCATGCCAACACATCCCCATGCATTTGTGGACAGCAGCCCCTGGTTCCTGTGCTGTGACCAAAAATATCAATTTGTTATCTTCTCCAAGGAGGCTGTACAAAGCCAATTCTGGACAAAGATTTTGGCCAGGGACAGAAGGCGCGTGGCTGATGTACAGCCAAAAGCTTGGTTCTGCTGTGATCTTCTCCCTGTTAATTAACCACCTCTGCCCCAAAGCACACACGTGAGACAGTCCATTTCCTAGCCATTGCATTTTTTTTTTTTTAACTTATTCTACACTTTCCACTGATTGCTAGTGACACAGGCCTGGTGGCATTTATATCCAGTTCTGTTTCTCTTCTCTGTTTCCTCAGATTTGGATTTACACTGCTGCTTTGTGGAGTGTGAGATGGGGAGAGCCTCTATAAAATATATGGCAGACAATGTTTGTTAAAAAAGAGGGAGAAAAAATGGAAAGTGAATGATTTGGCACAGCAACTCAATAAGCCAAAATATATTTTACAAAAACACATCGGCAGTCATGTAGTATAATATCACATGCTGAGTAGGATTCGTGGCTGTGCATAAGTTAGTGCAGTACCTTGGCAGATAAAAAGATTAATGGAATCTCCCCTCTCTGCTCACAGAAAAAATGGTTCTCACAGATTCCCTTACATCTCCAGCCATTGCCAAACTCCCATTTTCCTTCTCAGTGAACTCAAAAGCTGGGGATGAGAAAGCTTAGAGAAATTTTGCCAACCTCCAGCTTCGTTTTTTCTGGCATCAACATTTAATTATCTCTGCAGGCATGTGGCAGGCAGGTCTGTTGCCGTACAGTTTTTATGCACAGAGGATGAAATTTCTTGTGGTGATTAGAAGGCGGTACCTGAGGTGAGTTGAGGAGGTTCATTGGCTTTTAAAGTGATTATCTGTGTATGAGCAAAAACACGTACGATGCTTTAGATAGGAAATAAGAAAACTCCCAGTGGCCACTTTGAGACTTTGTCCTGGGAACTGCAGGGCCAGGACCTGTTCCCAGGTGGCTTTGAGTATCTCGGGGAGGGCACCTGCCTCCTGGTGAGGACAGAGGATTTAGGATACTCGTGGATGCATGGTGTGTCTGGGCTGGGTGGTGGCTGGGACAGCAAGTGGGGGCTGAGCTGGCCCAGAGAGTCTGGCTTTCCTCTGGCACTGCTTTCCACTTCCAGGCCACTTTGATAACACGGGACAGTGATGGAGAGAGATGAAAAATGAACTTGACACCGGTTGCTTGTCCCTGGACAGGACCCAGCTGCAGCCTGGACTGCTGTTGTGTCTGTATTTCTGTTGGTTGTATTTTCCTCAGCTGCTTGTTGTATTAGGTGCCCTGAGTTGCTTAAACCCTGTCCTCCTTCACAGCTGCCCTCTTAACAGCTCTATGGATTGACAATTGATTTTCTTCTGCTTTTTCTTTTTTTTTTCCAATAAAAAAAATGGAGTATTGAGCAGTTCATAGTTTCCCATCTGCAAGAGATAGAGGTGCTGGCAGACGGAGCAGCTGCCCAGCCTGAACAGCCCTCCTCAAGCACTGCTGCTCTGCCCCCAGCCCAGGATCTGTGCCCTGCATCTTTCTCTGTGCAGGTGGGAGAGAGAGGATTTGTCTCTTCTGATCTTTGGTGCATTTACCCAGAAGATCCAGCTGGTGAATGACCCTGTGGCTACCCCAAAGCAGCATCTGCAGTTATTGCTAGTGTCACACAGAGAAAAGTAGGTGTGCTTTGACAAGCAAAACCCAACGAAGGACAGGACTTCTGAAAGGGGCTTCTGTCCAACTTTGGGTTTTGATGTTAAAATAAATCACTCTGGTTTATTTGGAAAGCTCCTCCACCAGTAGACTTTATTTTCTTTTCCTTTTTGAGGAAGAAAAAAAAAAAGGAAATAAAAGATGTTAAAATATGACATGATATATTTCCCTTATGGAGCAAACCAGAGCTGAGCGTTTTCAATCAATTCCCTAATTCACAGAAGCAGAGACGTACATGGCTCTTTATAATAAGAAGAGAGTGTAAAAACACTTAGCAAGCTCATGCCTAGACAAATATAAAGCAGTGAGCCCAAATTTTCCATCTGGGTGGGTCATGCTGTTTTTCTGGTGTCAGGGTGGGCTGGATGCCAGAACCATTTCTCTTCTACCTGACCGGATCTCCTGCCTGTGCACAGCCTGTCGCTGGGAATCCCCACAACACTCCACAATTTACTGCACATGCACGGGCTGTTTGCACTGTGAGCTGCCTGGGAGGGTCTAGACCGCAGCCTCAGGTGTCTGTAAGAGCACATGGGTAAAAATCCATAAGGACTGGGTGAACATCTGGCAGGCTGAGACTTGACAAGCTGCATGGCTTGCCAGGTCCCTTCAGCCGTGTGGTTATGTGTGCTGCTCATGATGCTCTTGCCATTCTGGGGGGCCACAGGATGTGGCCATCTCCTGGACAGTCAATGCTTCCAGGCCCCCATCATCTTCTTTCTGAGAAGTGCCTGCAGACCAGGTGGATTGCAGTGTGCTGTTTGCTGCAGCTGCCCTGACAGCTGCTGGAACGACTCATTTGTGGTCATCTCAGTCGTTACCAAGAGAAGAGGTACTGGGAGAAGGCTGTGGGCTGGGTGAAAAGTCCTGGTGGCTTGTGTTTGGGCTAAATATGAGCTGTCAGTTTGGTACACAAGATTTGAATGCCTCAGGACCTCTCCAGGTGACCCACAAAGGCTGAAACAAGAGCAGGACAGAGCAATGAGAGTGGAAGAGACCTACAGCTGTATCTGTCTTGTGTGAGCCCTACCTCATGAGCCACGTGTAGGAAGACTGTGATGGTGGGTGTTGGGGTGTTCTTGCCATTCCTCTAAGGAGTTAGCTGAATAAGCAGGCAGTGAGAAAGCTATTCCTGAGGGAGGAGTTGATGGGACAGATGTCACCAAGCTGGAGTGGCCAGCAGCGTGCAAGTGCTCTCTTGGAAGAACTGTAAGGGAAAGTGTAGAGGAGCGATGGAGACAGAGGTAGGAGGAAGGGCAGAGCCAGTGGAAAACAAGGGGTTAAGATGTGAGATAGGAAAGGAAGAAAGGTGGTACATAAGGTCCAGGCCTGGAGAGGGACAGGTTAAAATGCCAGGAGAGGAAGTTATCCATTAGACTGGCTTACATGTGTGGTGGCTTGGGAAAGGATTACAGTTGCTCTGTGGAGAGGGGGCTGAGGTGACAGTAACAGCCTAGCAAGCATGTGGCCCAGTATGAAACTGCAAGCTGTGTCCCTGGGTTTTAATCACTCTGGGAAACATCTGGCTGAGATTAGTATGTCCACGGCCAGAGCAGCTCCATTAGCAATCCCTTCAGGCAGGGAGAGCCAGTGGGGTGGCGGTGGGTGGCACGCAGGGAGAGGCAGGGAGAATGGCTGAAGCACATAGCACAGAGCGGGGCCTCCCTCAGGACCTCCAAGCAGCACTGTGGAGGACCTCCCTGCTCTGCATGGACCACAGCAGCAGGCTGAGGAGGCTCTCCTCCTGCCTCCAGCATCGCAGCAGCCTCCACCAGCAGCGTGGTCCTGCAGTGTGTCAGCAGCGGGGAGGACAGGTGGGCAGCGTGTCCCCACCATCCTGCCCCATCCCTGCCACATCAGTGGCTGAAAATCTTGCTTCCCTTCCCTCACAGCTTTGTTCACCCACACGGTCTACAGAGAAAGGGCGGCACAAGCAGCAGCAGCATGTTGGTTGACCCCAGCTTGGTCTGAGCAGTACTCAAGTTTTCAGGGTGCTTGGTGAAGCATGCTGTGGTAGCCAGCAAATGGTTTCCATATGCTATTTGTGTTCTTAGTGTTCCTCTGACAGGTGATACCTTTTTTCCACTGAAATGGTATCCCCCTGTTGCCAGGCTGTGGGTCTGCGAGGGGGAGATGTGGTCTGTTCCAGTTAATTCTGTAATTGCGATCTAACTGCTGACAGAAAGCATTTGGGAAGCTTCTTAAGCAACCCTAATGATTTTACATTGTGTTCACCTAGAGGAGCACTCAGCCTTTCCAGCTCCGCTGGTGCGTTAACATGTCATGTAATGAAACTGTTCAGCCGAGATTAGAGGGAGGCTGGAGGAGCAGGCAGTGGGGAATTGGTTAGGTGCACGGCTGTGTCATCCTGACACTTGTATTACCAGGGTCGCAGAAACAGGCAGAGCGGAGCATGAAATGAGCACATTGCTGTTAATTTATTAAACAAAACAAATTGATATTAAGCTGTCTAAAACAGAGTACGTTTCTCCAAAAACCAGCTGTTGCAACACCACTCCCATATACCTATACAGCAGTTTTTGCCCCAAGATCTGGAAGCACACCCTGGCTTGAACCCTGCGACTCTCAGTTTGCAGACGGGGGTCAGGATGGCAAATTCAGCTGTCCACTGCCAGTCCACAACCTGAGAGCAACACTGGGCCTTGTGCAGGGTTTCTGTGTGCTGGTTCGGTGCTGTACCTCATAGGCCACGCTGCCTCGCTTGCTAAATGAGCAACAAATTATCTACTTATAAAACACCCCCCTCCTTGTTCAATGATGTCCTTTCATTTCAGACAAGAATTAACGTTGCTGCACAGCAGCCTTCAAAAATGCCTATAGCTCACTAAATTGCAGTGGAATTAGATGGTGATTTCTGTTCCCCAACAGAAGCCTTCCCCACGCCTCATTATTAATAGTTTTCGAATGTTGAAGTTAAGTCAACAAAATTGCAATTGTTTTCCCTATAATCTTCCAGCCAAGGGAGGGAGTATTTGCGCAGATATTGCTCAGAGTATTTGAGAAAATGTTTGTTTGTGGTTTTAAGCAGAGGACTGCAGATTTCCAGCAGAGCCCTCCTGGGTTATTTCACAGTCCTATGCATCGCGAATTCGGCCGCGATGGAGGAGGAGGAGGACAACCATCTGCAGCCTCACAAATGCTTTTGCTCCCTCTAGTCGCTCCCAGAGGATTCAGGGGACTACGCTTGTAAGCAACAGTAACAATTCACATGGTTTTCAGTGTTTTCTTGGGAAAGTCTGGTAGGGAAAGTTCATCGGAGAATGGACTGGTTTCTCAGTGCTGTGAACAGAAGAAATGATCTTTCTTTTGTCCATTCATTCATTCATTCTTCCTTCTTTCCTGTCTTCTCACCCTCCTTTACTTCCTTTCCCTTCTTTCCCTCTCTTCTTCAACACAGATAATGGAAAATCTGCCATTTTGGAACTCCTTTGTCCCTTCTGAAGATGCTGAGCAGTGGTTCCAAAATAGCTCTGCCTGCTCTTTCAATCCATAGTTCATCATCTTAAATTGTTGCTCACTCGCTGCAACCCTGCACAAAATGTTGCAGATGCAGCATAAAGAGAAGAAGTCAAGCAAATGGAAGGCAGGACTGAGAAACGAGAGGTGGAGCTTTGAGGGTTGGAACCTCTAATCTGCCTTTAATTTAGGCACATCCAGCAATGGAAGCTGTAATCTGGCATCAGCTCCCCTCTGCACTCTGCAAAGTGTCACCAGCTCCAGTACCAGAGGCAGAGGCTTGGGAAGAGCCATTAGAGAAGACAGATAAGAAGCCCGTCAGGCAAGAAAGAATCCCAAGAGCTGGGATAATTGCATTAGTAAGTACAAGTCCAACTGTCTACTCCTGCTCCCATTGACATCTGTGGGGAACCCTCATCAGTACTGCGACCTTCAGGGGAAACAGGATCAGGCTCATTTTTGGGATGAGCAGATCAAAACCGGGTACAAAATGCTTGGACACATGACTGCACTGTAATTTGAATCTTGTTTTTTCCTGATATGCCCATGCTAGGATGTCTGAGTGATTAGATTAGAAGAAACAATTTTAAGTTCCCTTGACAAGAGAGATGAAACAGAGAAATCCACGGGGTTAGTGAACACAGCTACTATCTGTACATCCCACCTATCCCCTTAGGCATATAGCATTCGGATTAGCACTGTGCTGTATATACACTGGTTTAAGTTAGTCTCGATGCTCCAGATACTGCCAGCAAAAAAAAATAAAGACAGTAAACACACTGAAAGCCTTTAAAAGCTTGCTGAGCAGTGAGAAAGAGGGGTTAAGTCCTTCAAGTCCTTGATCCAACAAGGTGTTTAAACATACGCCCTTATTTTGAGCACGTGAGAGGGCCCTTTGATTTATACTCAGTAGTGCTGGGCCCCCGGCTGGGCAGCGCAGCAGTGCACGTGCTTGGCTTTCCGCTTGCGTAGTCCTGTGACTTTCCTAAGGAAACTCATGTGCTCGGCAGGGCCGGGCCGAAGGGGGTTCTCTGGGAGGTGCTCGGTGCTGCAGCAGGGCCAGGGCTGGGAGGAAAAACATCCCCAGTCCATATCTCTGGCATGGTCACCACCTCTCTCCTGGCTGTTTGTTAAACTACTTGTAGCTTTGGGATAAACTGCAACAGCGAGAGAGATCCTCAGGAAAAAAAAACAAAAACAAATTTTCACTCAACGTTTTGGCACTCCCAGCTCTGGCCTTCACCAGACATGGAAAAGAGAAGGCGTAGCCAAAAAGTTTAGTGTTGAAGGAAAAGATACTATAAAAGTGGTTTTAGTCAGGGAGAGGTGTTTTGGGAAGCAGAGAGGAAACAACAATTTGGGTCTAATTCTGCTCCTTCTGGCAAAATAGCCTCCCCTGCATGAGATCACTGGTGTGGCTCTTCTCCAAGCCGATAACAGAAGTGCCTGCCTCGTACGCCTTGCTCGCACGCTCAGATAAACCAGCTGCCAGATTTGGGGCCGGGAGGGAATTTCCCCTCAGGTCAGATGTGCCGACTCGGCTTACCCCTCCCCTGCTCCCCTAGACTCAGGGTGCTCTGCCAGCTGTCTTCCTGGGGCCGTCGGTGGGAACTGCTTTCAGGCTTTTACTGCAGGACTGAACCTCATGGTGGGACTTTGGGAAGTGCCGCAGGGCTGGGTGGGCCGTCCTCCTGCCTTGTGTCTGGCCGGAC
The DNA here is from genome assembly GCA_013396635.1 of Penelope pileata. Taxonomy (NCBI): domain Eukaryota; kingdom Metazoa; phylum Chordata; class Aves; order Galliformes; family Cracidae; genus Penelope; species Penelope pileata. Next base: position 2,660,714 of record WBMW01003636.1, on the reverse strand, counting down.
ATGGCCTGTGATGCCTGGGCCGGCGCTCAGAAGGTGGTCCCCTGCCTCCTTAGGTGTCTAAAATCTAGCTAGCCCCAGATTGCAGTGGTGGGGAGTAAGGCCTGTTACAGGCAGTCACTGCTGGGGTGTTTGTGAGTAAATATTACCACAGGAAGGGGATAAGGTGGATACACAGCATATGGTCTGTTGATTCATTTTGACAAGTGAAATATCATTGGATTCGCTGCTAAAGCATGAACTGAGCTCTCCTGTCAAAGCAAAAGCCAAGTATCTGCACGGGGCTTGCCTCTGGTGGGAGCTGAACAGCACGAGCACTTTGAGAAGTCCAGGCGGGGAAATACCTGCCAGCAGGAGGAGGCCCCGGTGTCGGGGATGGAGGACGGCGGAGCTGTCTGCAATCCCGTTTCCCTGGGCCTTGCCCAAGCCTCTGCAGTTTGTTTATACAATAGTAATCCCGAGCACTTCACGTGACAGCTCCCCAGTGATGCATTTCAGAGGAGTTACACTGATTTACACTGCTGGAGGCCTTGGCCTATATTTTCCAAAGGATTCTCCAAAATTCCCTTGTGAAAAATACCAGAGTGTTCTAATCAGCAGAGGGCTGGGTTACTACGGTCTGTAGGCTTGGATGTGCAGAGCTCTTCTTCCCTTGGCCTCCCTCGGGGAAGCCCCAGCCCCAGCATGCTGGGGGTACAGGTGAGGTCTGGGGGGGCTGTGTCTGCTGGGCCTCACCCCATCTGTGATGCTCCCATTTTGAAAAGCTGCGGTGTGCCCTTTAGCCGCCACCAGATTTAAATACCTCAGCACTGATTAACTCCTTCAGCCACCCTACAGCTCCTTGTGCAGGGCTTGCAATCCAGGGAGGAGAAGTGTAGTCCCTTTGTGTCTATGGAGAAGGGGTGCAGGAGGAGAGAAAGACCGATAAAGAAGCAGAATACAATCTAAACCAGATTGTTTCTCAGGGTCCTGTAGTCTCTCTAAAGCATATTATTAATACCTTGACAAGGCTTGCTTATTTTTTTTTCTGTCTTCATGTTACAAGACTGCAAAAGTCTTTTCCGAACAGACTTATTTCTTTCCTGTTACTAAAAGCAGCAGAAGTTATTTATATGCACATTGGAGAAAGGGGGGGCACATGAAGAGAAAAAACAGCCATCCTCTCTTCCACCTGCATCCAAACTTCCTCTCCCTTCTGCGTTCTTCCCCTGGGGCTCAGACATGCGGTGAGGTTGCTGTAGCTTCTGGGCCTGGTGTGGTAGCTTGAGAGCGTGTCTGGGCCAAAGAAGAGCTCAGCTTTGCTTTGTTCAAGGCAGAAGGCCCCCCCTTTCTGCTTCACTAGCTGGGAAAGGCTAAGATACTGCGTTAGGAACATTACCTGCCTGCATGCAGTGAGGTTCCATCTGAAGTTCACTGCTCTATTACAAACTTATGTTGTAGGTTTCCACCTGGAATTGATTTGAATGGTTACATCATGTAAGCTCTGGTGAAACAGAGCTGATAACAGAAACACTGGCTTCACTTCAGATAGAGCAATAATGCTGACTGTATTTTACCTTGTTTGGGCTATTCTGTGTCAGGATATTTGAGAGTTCTTCTTGGGAGTGGCAGCAGCCAAGGAGACCTAGAATCATAGAATCGTGGAAACATTTGAGTTGGAAGGCCCAGAGTCCTGCTCACCACTTGCACTGTGTGCATGCAGTGGGAGAAGGGTCAGACTTCACTGAAGAGGAGTTCCGGGGGTGAAATGAGTGCCCAGGGAAGGGATTTATTGGGCTGGAGCAGAAGAAGTTAACAACAGACGCTGCACCTGATGCGGGTGGGAGGATTTTCTATCTGAGGTTGGCAAGGGTACGCTAATGAGTATCATCAGAATTAGGTAATAGCACGCTTCCATGTAGGGTTGCCTAACTCTCTTGCTGTGCTTTCAAGCTGAACATATGTTTTCAATTATTAACATGATTAATGGGAATGAGGTGACTTGAATCCCAATGAGCTCTATCTTGCCATCGCTTGCAAAGCCAGCAATATGGTAACAGTTACACAATGTGGAAGTGTGTGATTTCCTTTGCTGGGAGGGGTCTTCAGAGTTCTGGGTGCCTACCCCTCAGCAAGCTTAGACATCCACCATGAAAGACACTTGCTGTATAAATAAATCCCTGGGCAGCTCTGCAGTACCGTGACCTGCTCACAAGCATCTGTGCCCTGATGTCTCCCACCACTGCCTCTCCAGGAGCACAGGGCATGGAAATGGCTGTGCAGGAGCCAATTCATACAGCACTGTCCCAGCCTGGTGTGGGTTTTGGTCAGGAGCCCCGGAATTGCTGGAAGACATGAAAGCATCTTCTTCCCATCATTGTCTGGGACAGTCTCCAGGATTCATAAACCTCTGGTTCAGGTGAGACTCTTCCACCATTTTGGGTGGGCTTGAAACCTCCCTGTCTGTTCGTGATGGGCAAGTGTTGTTAAGGTGTACATCATTTTCACTGTGTCCTATGTCTCTGGGAAGGGAATAAATAAGGCTCAGGATATGGAACAAGAAAAACAGACTTGGAAAATCTTGTATTGTTTAATTTCTCTTCAGCTGCAAAACTCAGAAGTCATCATTGTACTTGGACCATTTTTCTCCCATCAGTTAAGCCCTAGTCTAATTCCTTCTGACATAAATATATACATCACTCACTCAGCATATGAAATTCTCTCTCTGAAAGTGAGTCATTCAGCCCCATTACAAACACAAAAATGTTGGGTATAAGCAGTATTGTACAGGATGAGCGTGTTTGCTGAAGGTCCAAGCCAGAAATGGATGGAGGAACACCCTCCTTCAGATCAACAGAAACAAAGCAGTGCAGTGAGTGCTGGAACGGCCAAAGCCAGCACTCCCATTGCCTTGGGTCTGGCAGTTGAGTGAAAGTTCCCATTTAAACTTCCCCAAGATTTCTAGACTCCTAAATTTGCTTTATCTTGCAGATTCTGTTTGTTAAAATGACGGTAAATTTATTTTATAGCTTTTATATCAGGCATGAAACACATTGGGTCTTTCTCCTGTCTGGCTGCCTAATTTCATGGATTCTGTAAGAAATATGTTATCTGCAGGTGTGGTTGAAGCTAGTAAAGAGGTTTGGAATTACAAGGAAAGCAAGAAGGCAGAATGAAGGATGATCTCATAAATCATTATTTCCTTGGGAAATGTGACTAAAAATTGCTATACAGTGCAAGTGCAGATGGTTTTTGCAGCACCAGCAGTGTGTGCACATGTGTATATGCAGATATACGGCATCAGTTAGCATCAAGAAGCTGTGTGACTAAATCTTCTTTTCAGTTTTGAAATATTCAGCATATAGATATGTACATATGGGCATATACACATGCATATCAATGACATGTCTTCCTGCCTGTCTCTATGCATACATATGTGTATATGTGAGCATTTTTCTGTCAAAGCACTCCATATGTACTTACACAGAGTGCATAGCATTGTCTAAACTGGCTGGTATGTGATCATTTGTCCTAGTGTGCCTCAGACACGGGATTGTTCTCTTCAGATCTATCAAATCACGCAAATAGACTGTATAAAAGGCCTCTTAAATTCAGCCAAAGAGGAGCATGTGCATGTCAGTGCATGTGTGTGTGTAACTGACAGCGCGCGGTCGTACGAAGGTTGCAGGAATTTACATGAGAGACAGCTACATAAAGAGAAGCAGTAAGGCAGTCCCAGATAGGCACCCATGGCCACAGTGATTGCCACAACCTGAATACCCATATGCTAAGGGAAGGTCTGAAGTAACCTGTACATTTTCTGTCTTCCTGTGAGCAATTTCACTGTTAGCAAGCACAGAAAGTGATGTTTGGGGAATGATCTGAGAGTGCTTACAGATGGGATTTCCACGTGTCTGTAGCTGGGATGTGTACAAATAAAAACTCGCCTAGTAATAACCTGCGAGTTCCCAGACTGTAAAATACTTACAATTTAATCTGCAGTCACTGCTGTTTTGCTCGGGTGAGCTGATGTGAAGGAGTCTGGAGCGACACCAGCTAAGTGATGGCACGTTAGCAGAAAGCGTGCAATGTACTCACTGCTGCCGCTGATCAGGGTGTGCAATCACACAGAAGTTGCTGTCAAAAAGTACCAATTTCTGGTAATTGCCAAGCACGGCAAGAGGCAGCAATCCTCTGTATTCCATTACCCATCCTGAGACATCCAGTTTTGCTGAGGAAGGGATTTTTGAAACGGAGCCTATATTTAAGGTCAATTGGAGCCTGAAGAGATTCCCGTTTTCTGAAGCTGCGTAATGCATCGCCGCCAGCATCTGCGTAAGGCGAGGCGGGGGATTCACTCCTGCACTGCTGGCACGGGCAGAGTGGCTTCTGCAGGGGAGCAAGGGACAGAGACCCCCAGAATCTGGAGCTGGTGCTTCTCGTGCCTGGGGCACGGGGCTGGGGGCAGTGCTCCAACCAAGCATGTGCTCTGCTGCCCACGCTTTTGCCAGTGAATTCTAAGCAGAGTCAGACATCAGTTAACAAGGAAAGTTTACTCTAGTTGTCATTTGCTTATTTTTTTTGGATCAGGTTTCAGTTTGTAAACAGTACTTAAACCTCTCAATTCAAATGTTTTAGACCTTCTTTTATACCTGTGTGGCAGACTCTGTAGACGCTCAGCTCAGTACGGAACGCTTTGATGAATCCCCACACAGACCTAACATTAAAAAAAAGGCATTAAAAAGACCTCACATTCACTACTGAAAGAGCCATGTAGATTCAGCTAAAATTAGAGGTATATTGATAGTAACGTGAAACTGGCAGTCTTGCGCTTGTTTTTTTGAGGTAGAATGACTCCGAGAATGTGACATTTATTACTGCCGCACTGCTGTTTGTATGGGTCAAAAATAGCCAATGCAGACAGAAGAAAGCACTGCTGGGTGTTGGGGGGTGGTTCAAAAATGACAGTTTTGCTGTTGAAAGCTGTGTGTGTAGAACATTGCAGCAGGGGACCCATGTCGTATTTTTTAAGCACATTTAAATAAAGTGTTTGTTTGAGAGGTCTGTTTGGAGAACACCCCCAAAGGCCATGGGCTGCTCACCACAGCCAGGACAGGGAGGTGTTTGGCACCCATCCTCAGGGCCCCCAGCACTGTGAGTTACAAAGCTCTGTGGGTGCGGATATATCGAGGTGCAGTTCTCGGAGAAGTAGTAAATTTTCACTCAGAAAATCATGGAACTTGTGGAAGAGAAGCAAGCTATTGCTGAATTTCTGTCAAATTTGTCAAATCAAAGATTCCAAAATATTTTGTGTTCACGGTTCGAAGTTGAATGTTTTGTTTGGGGAATCCCATGGAAACCTTTTTCATTATTATTACTACTAAAGGGTAACATAATCTGAGATGAAAACAGAATATTTTAGTTCGAGTCTAATAAAATATTTCAGGGGATGATACTTGTTTCACAAAAACTCTGATTCATTCTGGTTCACTTCGATCTGACCCCAGACTGCACACCACACTAAAACTCAAGCTCTGCAAGCCCTGGACACAACAACTTTCAGTTCTGTGTTTCTCCCCTTCCCACAGCCCTCTGTGGGTGGAGTGATGCATCTTGTCATGGGTGGGACATCCAGTCATGGAGGACCCACCTCTGACTGGTGGGTTTTGCCAGGCAGCTGCTCTGCTGGTGCCAGGCTCTGGTGATCTTCCTACAGAAGGTGCCAAGTTCACTCCCTTGCCCAAATGTTGGCCCAGGAGCTGTTGTCACCTGGTGGAAACACTTTTTGGGATCCTTGTCATCTGGTCATCCAGGCAGTGGCTTTTACATGAGGAGGGCAGGCAGATCAGAAATTAGTCAAAGGAAATCTGTGTTGTAAGCAGTGGGGAGCAAGCATTCCTCTCTGCGGGGAGATGGAAGACAACACCTGACAGCGAGTGCTTTTCTAGGAGATGGCTTTTGCACTTTCTTTTTGCGCTATTACACGCAGACTAAACTTCTCTAGTTGATTCATGAAAGTACTGCTTCGTCCTCTGCAAATCTCACTCCAGTTGTGAAATGCAGTCAACTGTTCTGAGTAAATATTTACTAGACACGAACAGCATGAATCAGTATTTCCTAAGTGTATCTTCCAAAGAATAAAACCGTGCACAGACCTGGCCTCTTTGTTTATCCATTCCTTCCTTGCAGGTTTTCTGCTGGCACTTGATGATATTCCTTAAACCTAGTTTAAATGTATTTGATCTAGAGACATTTGCCCATGTGATTCCTGTTTGGCTGTAATATTAATGACAACTACACAATATTTTATTATCACAGCAGCAGAGATGATATGGTCCTGTGTTTTTGTCCTGCTTTCAGCTCAATTCTGTGGGAATTCACCCTTATCTATGGCAGAAACAAGTCTGAGTGCGTTACAATTGCAAGTCATTGGTATTGCCCCTCAAGGATGCCTGGCTGGCCCCGAGCAGAGCTCCAGTGCCTGGCTGTCTGCGGGGATGTCCTCTGCCTTGTGTCCCCCCAACCACGGCTGGAGGCCAGCAGCCAAGCTGGAGCACAGCCAGTTACTTGCTCCAAGGCAGCAATGCTTCTGGTGGTATTAGCTTGGGCACCGGCTCTTCAACGGCTGCCTGAAGCAGCTGGGATGTCTACTGGTGGCTGATAGCTTCCAATCCCCAGCACTGACAGCAATGTGTGGTGTGGTTAATGCCGGCTTGAACCAGCTGCAGTTCACCTTCTTGGCCATAGACCTGATTTATTTCTCTCTCACCCATTGCACAGCATTTTCTTAGCACAACTTTTTCTTTTGTGTCTTGCCTCACTTTCAAAAGAAAAATACTGATCCATAGGAAAATATTCCTTGTCAGTATCCTGTGACTGGAAATCCCTTGTTTCACTGCAGCATTTTGGAAAAAAAAATGGAGAAGAAAGGACAATTTCTGAGATAGATGTTGTTCCATCGAGGCCTTTGTGCCTTCCGCACTCATCCAGCCTTTTTATTTTCCCCCAGTCCTCTCTCACAAATAACAAGCGATGCACTGTAAGCAAGTCTGGCAGGTCATCAAGATGCAAAGGTTGCGCTGTGTGTTAAGGGAAGAATTTGGATGTCTTTAATGCTTCACTCATGATCCCCAGAACACCATCAGTTTGGTTCATGGGCCTGCACTACAATCTGCCTGATAACTTGTAGGCTGTCTGACAGTCTCAGATTGTTGTTCTTATTAACCTGGAATAATTGGTAAAAAGTAATAGTTGCCCTACTACAAGCCTATAAAGGAAGTGTATTTCTCTGTGCTGAAGGCAATGAGCTGTATCTAAGGGAATCCCACACACAAGTCATTCCCATGTATCCTTCTCGTTACGCTTCAGATTTTGTTATTTATTTATTGAGCATTGCCAATGTGCTCGGTTTGGTGCACTGTGTAGGAAAAGCACGCAGTGCCTGACTCTCGGCCAAGTTAAACGGGCGTGTTGTGCTCTGGTGAGGCTGAATGCCCCTGCCTTATCTTTGGGGCTTACCATCAAAGGGTTTCACACAGCTCTATTAAGTACCAACCTCTTCTTTGTTTCATTTGCTAGCTCTACATTCAAATACCATTGGGGATCTGGCCTTGCTGAGAAACTGGGACTTAAGTCAGTGGGAACTCCAGGACCTCATTCCTAAGCCACAGCGGCCTGGTTTTCCTTTTATTTTCTCTCTCTCTTTCTTTTTTTTTTTATCCCTTTTCTTGTGTGTTGTGTCTTATCAGAAGAAAATGTCATGAGGCTTCTCTTATTCTTTTGAACACAAAAGCAAAATCCTCATGGACGTGAACAGCACACAATCAGGGTTTTTGGTGATGAGAGCCCTTATCCAAAATGTTAACCTTCCTTAAGCTCTTCCAGCCTGGACCCCTAAGCATTGCTCACCAAGGGGCTATGGGAGGTCCCGGTCTGGCTGGGGAAGGTTGTTTCTGCAAGGAGCTCTGCAGGGAGCATCCACAAGGCCATGAGGCCCATGCCCTGTGCTACAGGGTGTCTGGCAAGCTCTGGGCAGGAGTGTGCTGGGGCAGCAGTGAGCTGGGGAAGGGGTGCTCTGGGGAAGGGATGTGCTCCCTCTGCCATCATTTCTAGGTAGGACCACTTCTCATGGGTGCACCCTAATTTGTTGGGACTCCATCTGGGCTCCTCCATTACTTGGGGCGTTCCGAAGCAAGACAGGATGGGATAAGGCATGGGTAGCTAAAGGCTGCCATGACCCAATCGTGATTGTGAGCATCTTGCTGTGCCACTCGCAGTTATTTCACTGCGCAAAGATACAACTATGGCTCACTTGGACCTTGTGTAGTTGTTGCAGCATAGAGGTGAACCACCACTAAGCCCCATGCATTTACTAGGATCCTGGGCAGACCTTGCAGTCCATACTACACCCCACCGAGCTCTGGTCTGCTGTTGTTAAGGCTCAGCTGACTTAAATTTAGGTGTCACGTCAGCTGCAGCTGCTCCTCTGGCCTGTGGTGTGCCCATAGCTGCAGGGGGAGCTTCCTCCAGCTGCAGGGACATGAGCCAAAACTGGGAGCTGATGGGAAGTGTGAGGGCTTCTGTGAGTATAACAGCCAAAAGCAGTAAATATATAAGTAAATAAATCAGTAAATGGCTGAGGAAACATACCCCTGGGTGTAGTAAGAAAAGTGGAAGAAAGGATAGAATTAGAGAATAGGGCTAGAAGGGAAGGAAAGGGGAAGAGATTGAAAAAAAAAAAAGAATTTTTACTGGGAGTTCATTTTTCTTAGGGGAAGCTGGGAGGGGAAACTAGGGAATGGGAAAAAAAGAAACTAGAAAAAGAGAGACAGCTGTGAAAGGAAGGGGAAAATAGAAGATACTGATGGATGTTAACATTGTTAAAAATAACATGTTGGAGATACGGGATGGGAAAAAGCTGTCTGTGAATGGAAGTAAAAAGCATGTAGAGCCAGACCTTGTTGACCTTATCCACAACATCTCCCTGTTCAGGATGGGTAGGCCTTTGTGCTCTGCAGAACAAAGGGCAGCGTGAGAAGCAGGATCAGAACCAGGTAGGAGGGTGAGGTGTGGGGAGGACTGGATGGCTGAGGAAGCGCAAGAGAAGAGACTGTAGAGTTACTGTAGAGAGGCTGATGGCAGAAAGCTGGGGAAATTAATGTTGATTTTACTCTTTCTGCAGTGCACACCTGCAGAGAGGCAGGAGAAGACAGGGGAGGTCTGAATGTGATAAGTGATGTGCAGAAGCCCCTCTATTTCTGGTGCAAGTGTAAATCTTCATCTTCAGAAGTTTTCTTGAGCTTTTCTGGGGTGGCCAGAACTCACCCATGCATCTGTGCAGTGACATCTCACTGACAGCAGCTCAACAGCTTGTTATGAGCAAGCAGAGTTTCAGGAGCCTTTCTTTTTTTCTGACTTGAAGTCTTTTTTTTGAACTAAAATGTCTTGTGGAAATGTAGGCAATCACTTTTTTTCTTTCTTTTCTCTCTCTCTCTCTCTCTTTTTTTTTTTTTTTTTTTTAACTTTCCAAGAAGAAGAATTACTGCAGGAAAGTTTCTACATTTCTTTTTATTACCTCTTCACAGAGGCTTGGCTGTGTGTGGAAGCAGAGGGAGGATGTTCCCCACACATAACAAAAGCACTGCAGGCGATGCAAGGCAGGTCTCCAGTCTGTTTACCTGCACCAGTCGCGCTCCCAAGGTTGCCATCAGCTTTGTGCTCGGTGCTAATTGCGTTGCTGGGGTTTTTAGGGCTGTGAGCAAAATCAGTCTGCATGATGCTCCTTCCTCCTGCAGCTAAACTGTTTCTCATAATTTAAAGTTATCTCACACACAGTGGTACTGCACCGCAGTCTGCAGCACACGGCAGAGCAGAGCCAGACAGGCGCTGCTACTCCTCACCACTAACAAGGGGAGCAGGCGAGGCGGTGGTGATACCTTCTTTTTCTTCCTGCACAGGCTCTCCCATGTCCTTGTGCTATGACCTGCAGCCTGATCCTTTCCTCCAGGTCCCTAGACTGTAATCTGTCACAGATCTGTAGAGCAGTGGCACAGGAGGGATTTGGAAGGGGTGCTGGTCTTCCGTGCTCTAGCAGAGACATTTGTTTCACAGCAACGCCCAGCAGCATGCAGGGGATAAAGTGAAATAATGCTGTGAAATTTTCACTGCTTGGGTCTTGGGACTTGCAGCAGCTCAGCTCACACCACAGCTGTACTGCATCCCATGGGTCAGGCTGGGAGGCTGCAGCATCTCAGTGGCTTGGGCTTTGCCTTCAGCGGGGTAGAGACCGGAGCCTCAGAGTCTCCATGGGCAGCTGAGCCCTGAATAAACCTTTGTTTTCAAACACAATGAGGATAAAAATTCAGGATGCCCTGGAAACTATCATAGGTAGAGCCCCAGCTCAGAAGGAGTGACTGGAAGGGAGTTTTGTGTGACCACTCAGATGTAGCCTTGACACATGCAGTGTACTGGGGAGAGAAGGGGGAATGCCACCCCCCCACGAGTCTCACTGCTGGGAAGAGTGTACCCACGTGTGCAAGTGGGGAGCAGAGTTAGATGGTGGGTGTGATCCCGCCCTGTCCACCCAGGACATGAGAAAGGAAAGGTGTCTGATTCCAAATTCATAACTGCTGAAGTGTTGAAGAGACAGAAAGGCACCTGCAGCTGAGTTTCAGTTGTGTGCAGCTGAAAATAAAAAGCAGTTGGATGGAGCTGCTGGTAAGACTGAGAAAGCTGAGAAGTTGGATGAGACTGCTGAGCCCCTGTCCCTGCTCCAAGGGGGATCAAATATACCTTTAGCACTGCCAGGTCTACTCCTAAAGTCCCCCCTAGCAGCGAGCTCCCCATCTCCCTAAGGATTATGAGGCAGCCTTGGATTTTCTGCCAGTATCTAACTTAAATCTGCCATTCTGCAGGGTCTAGTTGATTCTTTGCTGAAACCTGGATAAAGGGAATAAGTGGTTGTTGTCCTTTCTTGGACAGTTTTTCACATACTGTAAACTGTTACTAAATCTCCCTTCAGAGCTTCTAGAGGGACCAACCTAATTATCCGAGCTGTTCCTGATAGATCATGTTCTCGAAATCTCTTATAATCTTGTTGCTCTTTTCCAAGCCACCTAGAACTAAATCGAGTTCTCCAGCCGGGTGGAGACCAGTGCCCTGCAGAGCTGAACAATTCCCTGTTGCACATGATGCTCACGTAGTAATACATCTCAGTATAAGATTTGCCTTTCAGGAGATTTACCCACTTTGCTTGTGTTTGCTTTGAGTCCTACCTGTGGCTCTCACATCCTTTTTTTAACCGTCCTTCCACCTCTTCTGTGATTCTGCATTTTGTATTTGTCCATTTTATCNTTTTTTTTTTGTGCAGTGCTCTGCACTTGTTGCAACTAAATTCCATCTTGCTAGTTTTGGACTATTTCTCTAGCGTCTTGAGATCATTTTGAATTCTGATCCCATCTTCTGAAGTGCTTGCGTCCGCTCCCACCTTTGTGTCATCCACAAATTTTATAAGTGCACACTCCACTCCATCATCGCTGAAGATGGCAAGAAGATACCGAGCTAGGTAATAAAACATTCTTTTTTAAATCTTGCAAAGATAAATAGTGAGGTAAGCTCTGATGAAGAACACTCCAGGGTGAAAAAGGTGTAAGTATATCTTAGCTCTAGGACTTCTAACCCCTGCTTGTGTGGATAGTTCACATGTGCTACATTCACGAGTAGAGACTGGGAAAACATACTCCTGGTTTTTGTGAGGGGCTTTCTTACCCTACTGCCTAACTGCAAATTAAAAGGGATGCTGATAAACAGAAGCATAAAAGGAGCCGTGTTGTACAGCACAAAGCACTACTAGAAAAAACTTTAGTATTCTGCGAATACACATCACTAAAATACTTGTCAGCATTGCAGTATTTTGACGCACAACCGGGGCACATCTGAAACCTTATCTTTGCCCTCCACTGCCTAGTGGAAAGAGTTGGCACAGTGACAGAATTCGTCTTGTTCAGGAGTCAAGATGTTACAAGAGCCATCTCTAGGAAAAGGAAAAAAAAAAAAAAAAAAAGGCAATACTTCTTTTGAGTCTTACAGCCCTGGGTTGGCAATAGCAGCATCTATACTTTTGACAAGCCTGGAAGATTTTGTCTGAACTCAAAAATGTACAATTTGTGAACTTGCTCTCTGGGGAAATGTCAAGAAGCATTGAATGAAGAGGATACTTTCGTTAGCCTTTGGGACGTTGCCAGTGCTCCCAAACTGTTGTCAGCCTTGCCAGTGCTCATATGATTTTCCCATCTGTGTAATCAGTTGTCAAGATGTATCTTTTTGCTTCCAGAAGATACTCATCCTGCCTTTACCTGATACCATTTTTCCTATGTAGGGTTGTTTTTGTGTCTGAAAATCCAATAGAAACAACAAGCTGAAAATACAAGGGCTCTCTGAGTGCTTTCTGAGGAAGGCAAAGGAAAATCTTGGTGGGGAGATTTAGATGAGAAGGGGGTGACTGGTTGCATGCTGGAAAGAGGCCTTGACCCATCTGACTGATTGACTCGTACTTTTCTCAGCTCTAGAATGTCACTTTCCATGGGGAGTTCAAAACAGAAGCACAGCTGTGGTAGGGCTTTCTGCGTTGAAGAGGTCCCTCTGTGAAGAATTCATTCCTCTGGAATCAATACAAGTCTAGAAGGAGAAAGCCCTGAAGCTGGTGAATCTCGATGTAGATCTCTCATGTCCGTATAGATGTGAGCCCTTTTGTTTTCCATTTCTTTGGCTGTCAGAAGCACAGTAACTCCTCCCAGACATGTACCAGCTACTGCCTCAAGTTCCTTCCAGGACCGTGTTTCCTTGGCTGGGACAGTGGGCTGTGGGAGTCACAGAATCACAGGATCACAGAGTGGTTAAGGTTGCAAGGGAACTCTGTGGGTGATCTGGTTCAACTGTTCCAACTGCTTGAGCAGGGATGCCCAGAGCAGGCTGCCCAGGCCCACATCCAGGTTTTGAAGATCTCCTTGGAGGAGACTCTACAGCCTCTCCCTCTCTGGCAACCTGTGCCAGTGCTCAGTCACCTGCAGACTAAAAAGCCCTGTCAGCACTTCTTCTGGCATCTGGTTTCAAGCCTTCTTTTCTGTGCAGCAGCGCTGTGCAATTTTTCAAGAATTGAAAGAATGACATGTGCAGACTGACCCTAATGAGCATTCGAGATCTGAATCTGTTCCTGTCTTCCAAATGCAGACTCCCCATCTTTCCTCTCTCTCTTCATGAGCGATGATATCAAATCCAGCAGCTGAAGTACCAGTGGGATTCTGAACTAATTTGGTGTCCCATCAAGTTCTTTGATATAGCTATACAACAGCTCTGTGCTTTAGTGAGTAGAGTTAAAAAAACAGCTCTCCTGGGTGTATGGGGCCTGCTGATGTTTTCTTGGCTTTTAGAACAGAAAAACTAACTAAAATAATAACTGGATGAACTGCCTTATTTTTTCCTATTTATTATTGTTACTCAAGCACATGGTATGCCTGAAGGTAAGCTAGCCAAGCAAGCAGTGTAGACAAACTAAAAGCAAGCAAACACTGCGGAGAGCCAGCACAGAGCATCATGATCCAACGCAGGGAAACTCCAGCTGCTGGGTTAATTATTGTTATTTAGTCACATGCCAGAAAGCATGTGATTAATTGCAGCCAGAAAATACACTGCCCTTCGTTGACTTTAAAAGGACTCTGCCTGCCAAGAAGAAAGATGAAATCTGCGAAGTTAATAAGCTGAAACAGAAGTAAAGAAAAGGGAGATAAAAGCTGATAGTGGTTCTACAGCAGGTGAGGCCTCCCATTGCATCCAGCCCCTGCCAAAGCCTCAACAGAGAGCAGGAAAACCCTGACACCCAAGCACAGAGGATGTTGCTTTTGTTCTGGCTGAAGTCCTCTAACAGTGGCTTGACAGAGCTCTGGGGAAGTGCGGGAGCACAGGGAGTTATTTCTTAAGCACGGGGTTTCTCTGCTGTGCGTAGGTGTGTGCCTGGCTAGCGTGCCGTGACACAAGCCTCTTCCCGATGGGATCCTTGCCTTCAGGTGTGGCGATGCACACAGCTTCGCACTGCTGGCCGCTCTGCGCTCTCATCAGCAGGGGCTCCGGGTCTAACCTGCTCTAGGGCACGTAGCAAGCATGATGCTGAAAGGGCAGATGACTCAGACAAATCATGGTTTGGGTAAGGCACTGCTAGGCTTGGCAGAGGCTCTGCTGGGTAGAGGTAGATTTTCTGCTGGTGCTCCATGTGGTGTACAGCTGCCAAGGTCGAAATTGCGTGTGCGCATTTGTCTCAGCTCTGTCCCGCTGCACCTCTGCAGGTCTGTCAGTGTCCCTAGGCAAGTGTCTAGTGAGCTCTTCTACAGCAAGGACACACGGAGAATTTCTGGTAAGTGTTTTATACTGTGCAGTGCAGACAAGGCTGTTTGTTCCAGTAGCGTTGCCTGGGACATCCACATAGAGGGGATGACTCAGACAAGACGACTGAAAAATAAGTGTACAGTAGAAGTGCTGCTTACAAAGCTGGGAAAACAGAAACAGCATTTTTCTCATTCAACATCACAGTGTCCCCTATTCTCAGCATCATAGCAGAAAGCATTCCCTAAAAGTGTGGGCTTTTCCCCTTCCTAGCCAGGACATCGAGAGGCTGCAGTGTGAAGTCATGTCCCTTGTGCCGGGCTGTCCTGACGCAATCAGCGAATGTCAGTGTGCACCCCAGCAGGGGGCCCGTCCTCTCTTTTCTGATGCTCTCCTCCTCTTCTCCCTCTCCCTAGGAAAGCTGCTTTTCTCCCCTCCACTTCCACCGGTTTCCTGTTGCAGGGTAGTGGCCTTCTGCAGAGTTACCTCCGTTTTACACCAGTGCACATGGGATGAAAATTAGAGCAAGTATTTCTCTCTCAGACATGAAGAAGGAATGACCTTGCTGGGGAATTTCTGATGCCAAAAATGTTATTTCAGTTGGGAAGGCCTCATTTACACCTGTGTGTATGGGAAGAATCTAATTTACAAGTAAACTAAAATCATTATCTGACCGTCTCTCCATGCGGTGCGTGTCTCTCTCAGCCCAGCAACAGTTTTGAAAGCCAGAGAGAACAGTGGATGACACTGCGGTAGAACGAGAAAGGAAAAACATCTAGCATCAGTTCACAAACCTGCAGATCTTCAGCTTATAGAAACATGACAGAAAGGTCTTTTATTTGCTGTTTGTCTTCTTGGAAGAAAACACTTGCTGCTCTGCCTGAAACTCTGGAAAGAACAAAGGGCATGGAAAATACATGGTCTCTGTAGCACAACCCTAGTTTCTCTTTTGAATTATTTTGTGTGATAGATGCTGAGGCCAAGTTCGTTGTGGTTCAGGAGTGTTACACAGAGGGTGGATCCAGCTACTGCTGCTGGAAGCAGAACGCTGTAGAAGTGATTTCTCATCATTTGTCGGTTTCAGCCCTGTTTTCAGAAACAATGTCTTTCAACAGATGATGATAAAGGTTTGAAGTGAAAAGGGTCATAAAGGCTACAAAGGGGGGTCAATTTCCATCCCCTGTGGTGAGTGAGCCTATCTACTGTTTGTTCCAAGGTACTGAAAGATTAAATTTGGGAGAAATCAATATATGACTTCTACAGGGTAAGTGAACAGAAACAGCTATGAGCATCTCTTCTTCCTTACACAAAATATGCTCTTAAGTGTGATACAGAAGATGCATGCAATTTGTTCTAAAGACTGTGGGATCCAAACACCACATTTTGCAAACCGGCAAATGCAAAAGAACAGGATAAAACCATGTTTATTGATAGCATGCGCCATGTGAGAAGGTTGCTTGTAATTGCACAATGCAAAATATTCTTGAGCAATATCTAGGAGTACAATCTATAGTGTTGATAAAAATGCATCACTGGGATTTAATTGCTTATCCATGGTTGTAAAGCAAAAAGCAGACGTGGTGCTAGGGGAGGTGTGTGTGGAGTAGGGTCATTCCTCGGGCATGGAGGAGTCTCTGGGTTCGTGTACCACTGCCGACTGTCAGACCGCGCTGTGCTCAGGACGAAGTGCGTGGGTAGGCTGCTACAGGCAGCACACCAGTTTTCAGGCATGGGCTATACTGTGTGCATCTGAGTGGGAGTCAACAGTGTGAACAGAGAAGAATGAGAGGAAATACATCTTAAAAAAAAAAAGAAATCTGAGCTCTGTTCAGTCTGTCTGCTATGGCACCTCTGGAAGTAACTTGGCCACTGTCAGTGGTCAGGGTGCTTCTCCAGGAAGTGGGAGACCTACTGTCAGTGGCTCTAGCTGAAGTCACTTTTTTAACACCTACAGTAAGGGAATTGCGAGCAAAGTAAGGAGATTTTTTCCACCACCCAGCTGAAACTAAAATATTATACAGAAAGGAAAGGTTTTCTCTCACTGCCTTTCTGAATCATGTTCAGCCTCTGAAGAGAAGCATTTCCGGTACCTAGGTGAAGTACTTGTTAAGCGCCATCTTCTTCCTGCAGGAGAAGGCAGGGTCTGACATCCTGAAGAGCTGGCCGTCTGAATCACTGACCATTCCTTTCTCTTCAGATGCTGCAGACAGACAATCTGAGTATGGCCCTGTGACTTTGGAAGGGAAAGCCCTATATGGTTTCCTTATACACTCAATTCCCTTCCTACCAGAATTCCTTCATCTCTCATTCCATTTTTTTTTTTCCCTCTCTTATTCTATGTGGTAAGTTGATGATGCTGCAGTTAGCTAGGAAAGATGTTATTTAAAGGGATGAGCAAAAGCTGCTTCTGGTAGAACACTGAGCTGGGGAAACCTCTTTCCTGGTCTCCAGGAATCTTGCTGTCAGCTAATTTAGCAGCAGTTTCTATGCTTTGCTGCATTATAGACAGACAGTCTCGCGTTACTTGGCTGCAGCCTCGCTGATCTGGATTAGGAGTTTGAACAGATAAAGTACCAGTTGAGATTACATAGCCATTGCGTGATGTGTTCACACTCATCTGAGTTGCTCAAAACCAGACTGCTGTATTACGCATTAGCACTCCGTGTTTACCCCTAGCCTCAGATGCTAGGCTAGCACATTGTACTATGGCTGCACACCACTGTGACGCAATTGTTCTTGAGAGGAAAGGATGGAATTTCCTGCCCCGTCTCAGCCTGTAGATCGTCAGTCTTTACCACTCCTGGCAGCAATGAAGAATCCAGATAAATGCAACGAACGGGAATCAAATTACCTCAATCAAAGGTGAGGTCATCGTTTCAGCAAGTCTCTCTCCATGGCCGATTCTCTCTTCCACCTATCATCACTCTCCTGTGAGAAATGCTTCTGAGTGGTATCACATTTTGAAATCTGATCATCAGCCTCCAGAATGCTGCAAGAGGGTTTTTTGTGCTGCTGAAGTTCACTCCAACCCACTAAGTGACTCAGCTCAGGAAGAAGAGTTGGCAGTGGGTCTGCAGTTTGTACTGCTTGCTGCCCTCCTTAGCAGGAGGCCCACCAAAGGCTGAGTTGTTCTTTCCTTGTCTTGTTGTGGTTCATCTCAGCAGACAGCTCAGCACCACAGTGCTGTTCGCTCGCTGCCCCCACAGTGAGATGGGGGTGACAAATAGAAAACTGGTAAAATTCACGAGTTGAAATAAAGACAGTTTAATAGGACATAGAAGCAAGGGAAAATAATAACAGCAGTAGTACTAATTATAAAAGAATATAAAAGACAAGAGATGCACAATGCTATTGCTTACCACACACTGGCTGACGCTCAGCCAGTCCCTGAGCAGTGACCTCCCCAGCCAACTCAGACAGTTTTATTGTTCTGCGTGGCACCACACAGCATGGGACATCCCTTTGGCCAGTTTGGGTCAGCTTTCCTAGTTCTGTCCCCTCCCAGCTCCTTGTCCATCCCTACTGCTCAGCAAAAAGTAAAGTATCAGTCTGTTATCAACATTATGGCAGGAGTAAAGGTTAAGCGCAACCAAAACAAGAACAGTCTTCACCACCCATAGAGAAAAAAATCTATTTCCTCTGTTCATAAAACCAAAAAACTGCAAGGAATGTTGAACTTTCAACTTTAGTAGGGAGGAAGGACTTCCATATTCGGATCATTTGCCTTGGAAGCACTCAGGCTTAAGTTGGCACTGAAAACCTTTGCGAGAAAATATAGCATTTTCTTCATCTGCATCACATGACACAACGTGCTGTTTGATCTCTAGTGGAGAAACAGCATAAAAAACCTGCTTCCCTGGGAAACAGTCATTGCTTTGTGCTTTAAAACCAAAGATGCTGCCTCGTTGAAATCAAAGTCTGGGAAGAGAGAGCTTTAGCTCTAATGGGCCTGACAGTATTCAGACCTTGCAGGGCGTACATACTCTGTGGTCAGGCAGGATGGCACACTGTTTTCAAGGTAGATTGTGCATGATACAATAGTTGCTACTTGGGGTTGTAACCGCTCCAATAGCATTCTTGGAAGGTAACAAGATATTTTGGAAGTGAGCCACTCCAGAACACTATTGCCAGCACGTCTGCCTACTCTGGGTAGCATCAGAAACTGTGCTGAAAAATTAAACAAACATAGTTCCTGGCACCTAAACAGATGGGAAAGGACATGTTGACTCCCAAGTCTTTAGCTGAGGAGGTAGGCTGTGTCTCATTGTTACCACTGTGCAGTGAGGAATTGCAAAACACCCACATAGATTTTCAGACCTGCTAGCTGCACTTAACCTTTAATCCTGCAAGTACTCAGCCATAAGCGTATAATTTTAAACATCTGAGTAGTCCGACTGACTCCGGTGGGAATATGCACTGAATGAAGTTAAACATTTGCATAAATGTTTGCAGGTTCAGGATCTTTCACTACAAACACAATTCCTTCTCTACAAACACAAACTCAGCGCGGGCTGGGTGTTCAGCTCAAGCTCTCAGCGTATTAATAAACCTATATCCCCGCAGATATTTTAAATTTCATGCTAATATGTGGTTTCTATGTTATAACACATCTTACAGCAGGCTAATGAGTAAGCTTTTTCTTGAGAGAGAAGGAATAATATACTTACTGACGTAACTGCATGGTTTTGAAAAAATATAATCTGCAATGGATCGGCTCTACACATTAGCTGCTGTATATCAAAGAGGTTCAGACAGCTTGGTCAGAATTTGGGCCTTTTAAAGTCTTTAAAATCAATTTTCTGAGTTTTAGACCTGATCTGAAAATCCCCACTCCTCTCTATCCAGGGGCAAGATTGCCTGCATGAGTAAGGCACTGACTCACTTATTCCTAAAGGTGAGGACTACTTTCCTTTCTGTTCCCACTGCTGGAGGATTCATTTACCTCTGGCTAGGCCATTTACCTCCAGAAAAGGGTGAGCAATGTTTGAGGTCTTTAGTTAGAAGAAGATGAGTGCTAACAAACCTGAATTAGCCTCTGATCTCGGCTGCGTCTGGTTTTATACCTGCTCTCAAACCAATGTGGTGAAACAACCTCTGGTTTACACCCTAGCTAAATAGATCAGAATTTGGCCTATTGAATCTAGGTGCTGCGTTACAGATCAAAGGAAAAGTTTTGATGATTCCTTCTGCAAATTTCATCCCTATTTGTACTCTCACATGATTGATCTCCCTTTTGTTTAAAGCACTGGGGTTGATGCAGAAGTATTTAAATTCTGTGAATCATTCTCGCAACGCTGCTCTTAAAATATGCTAATATTTTCTTTTGAAATGCACTGGAAAAAATCATTCTAAAACGTCTTACATTTTTTCTTGAGTTCCTTGCTTTAATGGAAGGTTGTTGCTTTTTTTTTTTTTTTTTAAGTCAGTTATGCTTTGCTGACTAAACATGCTAGGACTTTTGAGGCAAAGAGGTATGTGCATGCAAATGTGTCGTAATACAACAGGCAGCTTTTCCTAGAGTTAAGGCTATATAGCATTTTCCGTGCTAAACCTCTGTGTTTTCTGTGGTCGCTGAAATAAAAATGCTTCAGAAGGAAATCTTCCGGCATTGGGCTTTTTCCAAATGTGAATATTTTGGAAAGATCTGAACAAAACTGGTTCAACCAGTTCAGAATATCAGGAGAGTGGGGGAAAAGAAAAAATGTTTCTTGAACTAAAGGGATCCTTACAGCCCTTCTTGAACATTTCTGCAACTTTATCAGCAGAAGGCTGAGGAGTGAACTCTGACATGGAAGTAGCCTTCCTTTAAGTAGTTGTGCCTCTGCTTGTTCAAGAGGAAATTAGTTTTGATTCAGCAGAGTTATAAACCTTTGAAAACTGTGATTGAGCATGTGCAGTGGATTATTTCAGTAAGCTTGTGAAGTGTGCAGCTACAGAAGGATTTTCAGTACATGCATGGCTGGCTAATTTTGCTGGAAAGGGAAAAATCTATCTAAGCACATTGCTAAAATCAGTGAAAATACCTGAGGCTTCAGGAAGACCTTTGAAGGCTGTCTCAAGATCTTTTAGACTATGAAAAGGGCAAGAAAAGATTCTGTAGGCTTTGCAAGGCATTTAAAGAGTAAGTGGCCTGCAGAATTGGTAAGGTTAAATGGGATTACGGCTCCAGAATCAAGCGCTTGACACATCCATGTTTGCAATGTTTTCTATGCAGAGCCATGGGAGGAACACTGCTCTCTTCCTCAGAAGATTTGCCCAGCGAAGGAGTCCCCACAGCAGCAGGGATGCTGCTTCTTCATCTCACCTCTAGCTGATGACAGAACTAAGCAGGCTGGAGTTTATCAGCATGTCGACAACCTTGGGCTGCTGAGACTGCTCCAAATTACATAGGAAATGTTGGTAATGAAAATTCAGCCTTCAGGGTGATGTGTGTGTGTGTGCCTTTTTAGACACAGGCTTTGCTTTTGCAGTTACGGTGCTCACTTGCATCAAATACGCTTTGGATAAATCAAAAAATCTCATCCAGAACATCTGCGTGTCTCCTGGCAGCCCGTACTCTCCTGTGTACCTCACTTCAAGAGATGCCAGCTGTCTGATTCCAAAACTCGTGTTTTGCACAAATCGGTGCCTCTCTCCAGCTCCCTCCAAAACCACAGATCACAATGCTGAGTTTATTGAAAGAGTCGTTTGCGCGGATGAAAGACGTGTCTTTATTTTACACTTCCTGCAGGAATACTCATCTTGGATTTCTTCTTTTGTCTTTTCATCCATCCCTTCCCTCCACTGGGGCTCTGGCAGGCGGGAAGGCATGCTGCTATTCACTGAAATCTTTGCAAGCCAGACAACCTCTGCCCAGGCACTGCCAGCAGAGACACAGCTCACCTCCTTAGGGAGCTCCTGGTGAGCAGGGGAGCGTCCAATGCCGTTTCTGTACCTTCTCCTGCTAGCACAGCAGGATTTCCACCGGGTCTAGCACCAGGCCCTGCCACATCCCAGCATGGCCTGCAGCCCATGGGGCTCTGCAGTCGGTGCAGATGCACTGGCAGAGATCTGATGTTCCTACCAACAGACGGAGCACAGAAACACGGTGTTGGGCCACAACAGGTGGTGACATGGCAGCCTATTGAGAAAACATGGGGAGGCGATGGAGAAAACCTTTAAAATCAGGAGTGCTTTGCCTTCAGCGGATGCTGTGGCTGTGAAATAACAGAGGTGCTACAGGTGCTTTGTGACTGTGAGTGGAAAGGCCCGTCACCCTCAGCCTGGCGTAGGCTGCCACCAGAGCGGGCAGTGCTGCCTGAGGTAACGGCCGTGACCCCGGCGGTGGGCTCTCAGACACCGCCACACCGAGGTTTACCACACGTGAGGCAGCCGCTAGGTGTCCCCAGGCCGCCCCGCCGCCTCCCGCTGCCCCAGAAGGCCGCCCTGCAGGCGGCAGCCCCGAGCCAGGGCCCTCTCTGAGGAGCGGCGAGGACCGACCCCACCGCCCGCCCCAGCGCGGCTGAGGCGCGGAGCAGCCGTCGCGGCTGTTGCTNGGAGGAGGATGCGGCGCAGGTCCCGGCTGCTGCTCTGCTTCGCCTTCCTCTGGGTTCTGGGCATCGCCTACTACATGTACTCGGGCGGCAGCGCCGCGCTGGCCGGCGGTGGCGGCAGGAAGGTGAGCGCCCGCCCCGTGCCCGGGCTGCGGGAGCGCTCGCGTGGGGTGGGGGGGGCCCGCGCGCGCTGCTCCCTCTCCGCCCGTTCCATTTTTTTTATGTTTCACCCCCTCTTCCCGCTCCCAGCGCGGGGCGGGCGGGCGCGCTGTGGACTTCAGCCCGGCCCCGTCGCGCCGCTCCCGCCCAACCACGGCGGGACACGTCCTGGCCGGGGGCACCCCCGCCGCGTGGGGTCTGCGGGAGCGGTCCTTCCTGGGTCGGCTGTCACCGTCACGGAGGTGCCCGTCAGTGAGTTCGTGTCGCTCCAGGTGCGCGCTCCGAGGCGCTGCGGTTATTCATCGGGGGGAAACGGGGGGAAGCGAAGTGCTCCGCAGCTCCGTTTGTGTCCGTCAGAGCGGCTCTATGGCGGGGCAGGGCGTGAGCGGCACCTCCAGCCCGTGCTCGGTCCCCAGCTCCTTTTCCTAAATGAGTGTGTTGCTGTGTGCCTCTCCCAGCGAAGCCGGGGGCTCCTGGAAGCCCTGCTGCAGAGCGGTGGCCGTGCCTCTGCTAATTAGGCTTCGTGTGAAACGTTCCCCGAATGAACCCAGGGATGGGCAGAGGGCGAGCGAGCAGAGCGCGGTTCAGCGGTGCTGTTGGCTAAAAATGGCATTCTCCTGCTGGATGAGCAGCCGTGCTCCTCCAGTCCGGCAAGGAGGATCCTCGTGCCGATACTTTGATGCAGTTCTGTCGGTCAGCGGTGTGTTTGGGGTGAGAATCTGCTGGTTTGGTGGTGGCTGGCTCCCGTGGCAAGCCGAGGGAGCAGGTCCTTGCACGATGGCTGCCAGAATTCCTGATGTGGGCATGAGTGTGCAAGGTGAGCCTCTGTGCCAGGCTGTGCCCTCCTCTGCCCCCCCCCTGTAGTCCCGGAGCTGAGGTCAACTTCTGACACCACACAGTGAAGTGAGGTTAAGTCTGTTTCCTAACCAGGAGCTCTCTGGTCCTTCAGAGTAGATACAGTAGCAGAAAGAGATCAAGCGGTGATAAAAAGTGAGGCAGCACCCTGAAGCCTCTCCTGGAGAACCACAGAGCGCATTTAGAAAGTAAAAGCGGTCGCGTGCCGCTGCTGATGCATAATGGGATAAAGCAAAGCCGTCGGAGGCAGACACATCTGCAGATAGGGAGATGTGCTTTCAGCTCCCAGCACGTTTCATTTCCAGTTCCCAGGCAGATCTGCAACTGAGCTCGATTCATTTTTACTGCCGGGGAAACTGCAGCGTGGGGATGGTGATTTGCACAAGGTCACCTAGGAGAGCAGGTGAGAGTAACATGGAAAGGAAACCAGTTTTTCTGAGAGCAAGCCTGGTGCTTAGTCCACTAGAACCTGCTGCTGTGTCTTGCTGACAGTAGTGCAACTTTTTGTTACGGGTTTAAGAGCTCTGTGATCCTCATACGTGCTTCAGTGTTATAACTTCTCATTGTTCTGCTAGAAGTTATTCATCTGGGTAATTGGGAGAGTTTTAGCAAAGGTAAGTTGAAGAAAATGCGATTTCTCATAAGGCTGAAGCAAAGCTTGGTGCTAGGTTTAAAAATGTGGAAGCTCAAACTGAGGTTGTGGTAAGGAGGAAAATAGGTACTGTGACCACGAGAAACAAGTGGGGAAATTAACAATTATGTGTGGATTGGTGATTGAGGATTCTATTTTCTGGCAGCGAAGCGTAAAATTTAATCCTGGGCCTCAGAGTAGGTTAGCAAATGTAAGTAGAGGAAGATGTGTGTAATGTAATAGCTTTTGAATCTCAATAAAAGGCTTATTAACTTAGTGTCAGACCCTGGTATAAAGCAACAACACAAACTGCCTCAAACTTATGATCAGAAACCCTGGTGTAGTAAATTTCTTGGTTTGTATGGCTTCATGTAGCCCTCGTTGCTTTCCCACTATTTCAGTGTAATGAGAACAGAGTTGCTTGCAGAAGAACATCGCTGCTTGTAAATTGGAGTCTCTGCCATGTTCAGTCTATAAAATTACCGAAGCCAGAAGGGGATAGTTCTTCATTTGTGTGCATAAGTAATTTGCATGTTAATTACAGATCTCGTTATACAAACAGAATGGTTTTTCCATGAGGATGGCTTTCTCCATATACAGAGCCGGTGCGTTATCCAGACACAGTGCGCTTGTTTGCTGCGATACCCTGTGCTGTGCTGAATGCCATCAATTCCCATTTCCTGTAGAAGAGGTGAAAGTATTTGCCCTTTTCCAGAACTGCACCCGAGTAAGAGAAAAGAGTGCTTTGTTTATTTTTTCTTATTAGATGAGCGTCAGAGTTGATGTAAGCTTCTGCTAATTTTGGTTCTTCAGTTATAACCTTTCCAGCCAGCTGGCTGTTGCAGTGTGCAATACAGCTTTGGCCAAAGGTTTTGGCCTCTGGCAGCAGTGGTGGAAGCCACAACCGTGTGTGGTGCTCTGGCTGGGTAGGTGGTGGGGCTCTGGGAGCTGAGCACGCACAAATGGAGCTACAGCTCGCCAAGTAGAAGCTGTCATTAATAAGTATGTAAATAATTAGTAACATGAAGGAGCAATGTTTTGCATTTTGGACCTTGGCACAGAGCTGTAGCAGAGTGAAATTACTTCTTCCTCTTCTGGAATTTAAGGTATGAGAGCCCTTTCTGCTCTTTTCTAAAAAGAAGAAAAGGGCAAAGTTTAAGCCTTTCATTCAAAATGTGCTTAGAGGTGACTGATTCATACTGATTCATCTTTTTTTTTTTTTTTTTTTTTGCCCCTCTCCAATGTATCTCCAATGAAAATGATTGCAAGCGTGAGAGCCAGGGGTTCAGCTCACTCCTTTTCCCTCGCTCCTTTTCCAGCCAGATCACTGGGTTGTAGATCGGAAAGAGTGAGTCCATCTCACTCGTTTAATGGTTAGGGAAACGGTTCCTAAAGCAGAGGCTGTGACAGAAGAAAGCGAGTCACAAGCCCCATGCTTGAGAGACAGAAAAATGTGGGTTACTTTTGTGTTCGCTTAATGTGCTTTGTATTAAACAGCCTTTGGAGTGGGGACTGGAACTTTCCTTCTTGTGGATGAATTTCTTAACCCATAGCATAAGGGCTCTGTGTCTCATTAGCACAAAATGGAGCAGCTTCTTCCACATGGTTAGAAAGATATGCATACCCTCCCAGGCCAGAGTCACCCTGATTATATTCCCCCCACCCCCCTTTTAAGAATGGCGTGTACTAAAATTTGTGTTTGGAAGTTTTTTAACTTGTTTTAGATTTTTATTTATTTTTTTTTTTGAGTCCTTTAACCACTAAGCTCTTCCACAAACGAGTGACTGGGTACTGAAACAGCAAAACAACTCGTTCTTCCAAGCATCAGAGGAACACTCCTGTTGAATGGAGCCCTTCAGGCAGGACAGAGAAATGCTCATGTCTTGTTGAAAGCACCAGACACCTCGCTGCTGCCAAGAGTGAGGTCCTCATAGGCGTGCCCTGGAGGAGACCTGTAGGCACTGACTGCTGAGAGCTAAAGCATCACGAGGAGGTGTGTCAAAGCCAAGGTTTGGAGACTTCTGCATTTAGGTGCCAGAGTACTGACAAGCTTCTGCTCTTGTTGCTGCGTGAAGGTGTTGGTTTTTGTAATGTAGACGTCTGTCTCCTCCCTATATGCTGTGCCTCTCTCTTCCTGTCCATGCGATTTAGAGAGTAAAAGAGTTATTTGATGATCTGAGGTGGATAACTTTTGCCAGTGCTTAGAATTAGGAAAATCTTTTTGATTCCATTTCCTCCTCTAAAGCCAACCATAAAAAAAAAAAAAGGAAAAAAAAACCCTCAAAAAAGCGCACCCGCAAAGCACTTGGAGCTAGAAGCCCGTGAAGCTTCTGGCTTGCCGTGTTGTCTGGGTGCAGCGGCAGGAGCTGCCGAGCTCTGGTTTGGGCTGTGCGGAGCCGCAGGGCGGCAGGCTGCTCCTGTAGCACTGCTCACCGCCCTCTGCAGTGCTGCGCTGCGCGACTTCCCTCCGCTTTCCTGGGTTGTGTGGGTTTAGGCAGGGAGGGGGCAGTGGTGGGTGTTGTTTGGTTGGTTGTTTTTTTGGAGGCTTTTGCTAGTGGCTGTACCACAAAGCTAGCTAAGGTGGAAGAAATTCAAAGGTAAACGATGTTATCTTGGGTACACGATTCACTACAAGTAACTCCATCACTTCAGGGAAAGCAGAGGGAAGAGGAGCCAGCTGCTTCTCAATTTTATAAGGATACATTTTAGAGCAACTCCTTTCAACGTAAGGACAGCTTTCTCTTTCTTCTCTCCTTTTTTGGGACCTGTGAACTATTTTGGTTAGTGTTAAATGAGGCTTAGGCATGCCATTGTTGTGTGTGTAATGACAGGAGAAGGAGAGCAAGAGAGCTGCCTATCCGACAGAGGGAGCGTACTCGGCTTTCCTTCTGAAGGTTTAAGTAGGAGGGAAAAGGCAGTGTGTTTTAACTGTAGGTACACTAGCCTGTTTTTGTCAGAGAATGAAGCAGGAGAGTGTAAATCCTCTTGGCTGCTTTTCTCATGGTGCGTGAAGGCAGGAAGGCTGCTTCTTGGAACGGGGCTAGGAGTAACCTCGATCCTGTTGTCTCCTTTTGTCAAAGGAAGATGTTGACAGTTTTAATGGCTTAATACTGAGAGCTCAGTTTACTGCATCCTTTTTAAAGATAATTTTGATGCCTTGTAGTGATGCCACCCTGGGTGTGATTTCCAATAGCTTCATCTTTAGACAAGTGAGATAAGTCAAATTGTCTTGTGGCATCTACTTCCTAGGAGGTGCAAGAAGACAGAAAAGCATGTTCCTCTGCTTAACAGGTAGCAATTTTCTGTCCACGAGGTGTGTTTCTTCTATAACATATGTGAAAGAAATTAAATGCCTGGGCACTTTGATAGAGCTGTCCTCCTCTCACTGGAATGTACAAAGTCGCAGGAGGTTGTCATATGTATGCTTTCTTAATTTAAAACGTCACTTGGTGAAATTACTGTCTTGTCTACGTGGATTATTTCTCTCATAAAATTTAAGTTCAGCTGTGATGGAAAGATGGCCACCTGCAGGTTCTGTGCTGTTCCTTTAGGGCTGGTTGCATTAGGCTCTTCCTCTCGTCTCCCCTGCAACTTGAAATGCTTCAAAGTGGAGTTTTTGTGGAAATGTCAGGGTTGTGAGACATTCATTCTTACAAGAGTGCTGTGTCATCCCCCACAACCCACCCGTCAGTTTAGGAACTGATGACTCTGGCTTTGGTTTGGATGCTGTCACTCTTGAATAGTCAGTATCTATTTATGTTCCATAAACAGAGAAGGGAAGCGGGGCTGTAAGGATGATAGAAGGGACTGAGGAAACAAGAACAACTTTTTCAGTTTCACATGTAACAGGGTAGTTAACTTGCTTTTTGCTAGTTTTCCCTAGTATTTAAATACTTAGCTGTGCTTCTCAGTTTACTCCACTGCTGTAGTTTTTTGCTTACTGTGATCTCCGTGTACAGAACTTTGTAAATTGTGATGATGTCCTTTGAGAGATGTAGATTGAGAAATTAAGTAGCATAGGAACAAAGCGTGCCGCGTACTCTACCTGTTTTTGTCTTGTCAGTCACGCATTTTGAAGTGTATTGTAAACAAATGCCAGTCACTCTTCCAATGTGTTTTAGCTGCTTCCCAAAATACAGCTTAAGATGTAACCGAATGGCTCATTTTTTCTAATTTAGTAAAAGGCACAGTGTTGCTTCATATTAAGTAAAAGAATATTGAAGATCTATTTCAGTGGTGACAAACAAAGTGAAACAGTCATCACTTGGTCTTTAGGCTAATCTAGAAAAATAAATGTATGTATGTGCTTTAATCTCTATCTTCCAAATTACAAGATAATTTCATATTTCTTCCTTAGACACACTGATTTTGATTTTCTTTCTTTTTTTTTTAAATTCTCTTATCTACACTTTCGTTTTTCAGTGTTATTTGATATCCAAGTGCTTGTGTAGAAGTGGGGGTGTTTTATCAGATGATGGTAGGTCAGATCAGAGATGTGGCGTTGTCTGCTAGAAAGCCTTCTCACAGCGATGCTCTGCTGCAGAGAGGAGATGCTTTTATAGAATCATAGAATGGTTCAGGTTGGAAGGGACCTTAGAGATCATCTTGTTCCAATCCCCCTAACATGGACAAGGACACCTTCCACTAGACCAGGTTGCCCAAAGCCCCATCCAGCCTGGCCTTGAATACTTCCAGGGAGGGGGCATCAATGACTTCTCTGGGCAAACTGTTCCATCTGTACTGGGTGTCATGAGAGAGTAACACTAGTCACGTGTCTAGAAACTTTAAAAATAAGAACTGCTGTAGATAGATGGCCTAGAAACTGAGGTTGCCAAAAATCAAGTAAAACTATGTATTTTATAAAGAATTTAATATGTGGTACCTTAGGATGAATTATATCCATTGGGAAACAAAACGTTAGGATGCTATCGATCCTGTGCAACTCAGGTGATGAATTGAAGCTGCCCAGGTAGTCGATGCGAATGGGAAGTATACACTTGTACTTTTAAGTTGATTTGGTTCATTTAAATCTTTTCTTAAATAACCTGCTCAGATGGCAGCTTAGCTATAATGGTACCAATCAGTGTGTAGCCAGGTGGTGTACAAATGTTTTTTCCAACTGACTGGACGCTGATAACTTGTGATGTGATTTTTAGTAGGAGCTAATGGAGAAGCAGTGTTTTGCCAGTGTGCTGGCAATGCCATGTGTTGGCAATACACTTGAATTCTAAAAATGAATCTGCAGGAAGTACTGAGACACTTCCAGCTCCTTTTTTTCTTCAGTAATAAGGGGTTGAATGTCACTGCCTGAATATATTGGGATAGTGGGGAAACAGAATATCAGAGTGGGTGTTACATAAGGTCGTTCTATTGCCATCATGTAATTCAAACTGGTGGCATCTTCAGCTGCATGAATTTTAAAATCAGCATTCTGTTATGCTGTTTGTTTTGAAGTGAGTATGTGCTCCTCTGCTTTTCCCTTTTGTGTGAGCTCCTAAGGAAGTAGGGGATGAGTAGAGGAGAGAATCACAGAGTCACAGAATTGCAGGGGTTGGAAGGGGCCTCGAGAGATCATCGAGTCCAACCCCCCTGCCAGAGCAGGTTCCCTACAGCAGGTTGCACAGGTAGGCGTCCAGGCAGGTCTTGAATATCTCCAGGGAAGGAGACTCCACAACCTCCCTGCACAGCCTGTTCCAGTGCTCCGTCACCCGCACCGTGAAGAAGTTCTTCCGCATGTTGGTGCGGAACTTCCTGTGCTCCAGCTTAAGGCCATTGCCCCTTGTCCTGTCCCCACTGACCACCGAAAAGAGGTTCCCCACCTCCATTTGCCTCCTGCACCTAAGATATTTATAAACATGGATCAGGTCCCCTCTCAGTCTTCTTTTCTCCAGGCTGAACAGACCCAGCTTACTGAGCCTCTCCTCATAAGGGAGATGCTCCAGGCCCTTTATCATCTTTGTGGCCCTCCGCTGGGCTCTTTCCAGGAGGTCCCTGTCTTTCTTATACAGCGGAGCCCAGAACTGGATAAGGGAAGATGAATTGCTTTATGAAACCTGTATGTTACTGATGCACACGGAGTGCATGCTTACCTGTCCGTGTGTTAGAGTCCATTCGCCAAATAATTTTACTGTGAATGAAGCAGTCCTGGAATGTTTACTCTGTCCCGCGGCAGTTGTTAATGATCAAGAAAGTGAAAAATTCAGTGTCTGTTTTCTTTCTGAAAATTGTAGCGTACACTTCTCCTGTTGGCGTATAGCGTGTTTTCTTTTGTGGCTTTATGTTAGGCTTCATAGGTGGGGCATTTTGGTGTATTAACTTGCACGTTAAGGTTACCACGTTACTCGTTCGCATGACAGCAATGTGCAGAGGCTATGCTTGAAGTCTTTCAACACTTGATTCTTCCAGTTGCGTTTCCATCTGTCTAAACTATTTTCCCCACTTTTTTATTTTTAAATATCAATTTTGTTGATTGCTCAGGGTACCTTTATTGTCATATAAATGAGTTAAAATGCTAGCTTGAATACCTATACCACCTGGCAGAGCACAGCATCTATTTAAAGGGACTATCCCTGCGGATAATAGTTTTGAGCTCTGCTTATGAAATTCAAATGGAAAAAGAATGAGATAATGAAAGAACCAAGTCTGAATTTTAGGGCATTCCATATATCCACAAAAATTACTATGTAGTGTATATCAAAGGCAGTAATTTGGATTTGTCATCGTTATAACTATGGTCTCTTACGGAAAAAAGAGCGTGCTGAAAAGTTTGCAGATTCAACTATGAAATAACCTTTTGAAACTGTAAAATTGTCATACAACGTGAGCACTCTTCTTAAGAAAAAGGAACAGTAACTAGAGATTCTGCTGAGTTTGGGCATTGGTAAAGTGCACTAGATTGTCCATACTGAGTAATGGAGCTGTTTGGAACAAAAAAAATTTAGCTAGGGAAAGATTCAACAAAGAGTTGGCACTGAGCTGATGCTATTGTGAACAAATCCTCCAAGAGCCATGACTTGATGAGAAGAAAATGTTTCCTTGTTTTCTGAAGTTCCAAATGTTTAACCACCCTGAAAATAATCTGCGCAGCTGAAATTACTTCTGGTTACTAAAGTACATTTGCGTTAGCTGGCCTGTTGGTTTAAGGATGGTCAGTGTGTGTGTGTGGATATGTTTTAGTGAGATTAAATACTGGAGTTTCGGTGTAGCTTGGGTCTTTTTTTTCTTTCTTTTTCAAGTTAAATGGAAAAGTCTGTTCACTCAAGTACACTCAGGTTCTCTTAAGGCCTCAGTAAGGAAAATTTTGTTGTTTAATTTGGTAGCAAGCTGCTACCAGCTAATAGTGGGTTGGCGTATGTAACTCCTGGTCTTCATTCAAACACTGGGGAATGTCCCTCTCACAATACCACTACTGTGGTAGGCAGACCTATCAAAAATGTGGGGGCGATTAAATTACAGCATTTTCTGCTGGGGTATTTCATAAAGCTAGGAGTGCATATGCTGTCCAGACAGTGCATTAAATCCTTGTTATGGGCAGTCTCCTGTTACAGTGGAATGCTTCAGACTGTACCAGACCGTACACTAACAGCAAGTCTGCTTGTTTTCTCCTGCATTGCCTACTTGTAGAAAATGGTGTGTTCTTCACTCCTCTGGCTTGTGGTCGTGCAACACAAGGTGGATTTGGATTCTTGCCCTGTTGCTTTCCCAGGAAATCTCCATTAACACAAAGATGAGCTATGTCACTTAGTCTTAACAAATGGGTCACTGATGTTGTAGCACGTGGAGTGGTTGTTACTCAGATATGCTGTTAGTTGATGCTCCTTAAAGTTTTAATTTAGGAATGCTGTTTTTAGTTCAGCTGATGAGGCAGCATCTAGCTTTCTTTCAGTGTTCTTTGTAGGTGGTGATGGGGAGCAGTAACTGTGGCAGTGCAGCGAGCACCCCTCCGGAGAGCTGGATCTTGGCTCTTTCACTTGGTAGGCTCTCAGGAACTGTTCTTAATGCCTTTTAAACAGATAGATGTCCATGAAAGACATGCCCTGTTCTGTTTGCTAAGCTGGGTCGCATCAGTTAATGAGAACATTGTCTGTTGCAGGTCTTGCTAGTTAAATGAAAAAGGTATTTCTAGTCTGAAAGAAGCATTTCGACTGCAAGTAGTCGGCAGCAGCCTAGCAAGCAGTAGTGCTTGTTTGTCTCTTTAGGTTTTGTACTGAGGCTGACGTGTGAAAAGTGAGGGGAGAGGGAGCTGAGTGGAAGAGCGTTGGTGCCTCCACTGTGACTGTGAGTTAGAAGCACATTAGGAGAAATAAAAACTTCTGCTGATGGAGGCAGGAAAAAAAAATTCAAGGGCTTGTCTGCAGTGACTGTCAGAGTTGTGAGAGATGTAGTAATGATGCAGCTCCTTCGGTTAAGGTGCAATTGTTCTGTTATTCCCTATACTTACTGAATATTCTCTAGTAAAAAATAAGTAAGAGATTGATCTTAATGTTCGTGTTACCCTAGGCCTGAAGTACCTGGCTTTACACACAGCCAAAGCTGTTTTCTTAAAAATCCATTCTGGTTACCTGCTGTGATAACTAATGCAGATTACAGCGGTGTTCTAGGAAAATACCACTTGCATCCTGGGAACAATAGCTAGAAAGGCAAGGTAACCTCAGTCTGCGCTCACTTAGTGTTCTCTCTCCCATGTGCTTGCAATCTCAAGAGCAACAGACTTGGGCAAAATCTGTTGTTACGCACGTGCGTGGTCTCGGGGTGTGAGTTGGTGTTTTTTTTTTTTTAAGTATCTTTCCTTAATGGTTGTAAATGTTTCAAATGTGGCCATGATTGTGTCTTTATATTTAGTGATGTGTTGAAGTAACTGTGTTTTTTTAAATTAAGCATGTAGAAAATATTTTTGACAATTTGAAGAAGTAGACTTGCTAAGTTGTCTGTGTAGAAGTAGTGATTTCTTGGAAAAACTCTGCTGTTGCGAACGCTCTCTGACAGTATTGGAAAGCCTGGTAAAAAGATACCCCAAACTATTTCAGGAGAATTTTGGCTGTTATTTGCATTATAGCACTGTCTGGAGTCCCAGTTCTGTTGTGCAAACGATTGAGTGGTCTTGACAGGTTCTTTCTACACCGTGAGTTTAGAAAAGGGCTTCTTCCCAGTAGCATTTAGATGTGTGAGTGAATATTAGCTATGGATTTAGAGTAGAAATTCTCTTGTGGTCATCTTTTGGTGTGCCCTTTTGTTCCAAACAACCCTTTTTGATTATGCGTATCTCAACAAGCTGTGTTAGAGAATTGACTTGTATGGATTATCTCTAAGGTCCCTTCCAAGTTGAACCATTCTATGATTCTATGATTACAGCTCGTTAATGGTATGGATTCCAACAAATGACAATGTCTCAATTTGTACTCAAATGGAAAACATAGCTCAAGCTTTTCAGGCTTCAGTATTGAAGTGGGATGTGACCTAGTGCTGCTAAGCTTTGAGGAGAACGGGGCTGCACTGCACTGTGGATCAGGGTATGACATAGTAGTCAAGCTACGCAGAGAACCATGGCTAGTGCCTGATCTTATGTGGTTGATGTTCACCACTTCTGAAACCTTCAGTTCATGCATGTTCAGTTTTGTTTAGGATTGTGATATTTTAATGTTTATTTCAAAGAGCAGCTACAGCCCAGATGCAGGGAACGGTTTTGAAATATCTTGGCACTTGTTCAAATTAACTGTGACTGTGGTTGTCCTCTCACGATACTGTGATCCTGGTTACTCCAAAAAGTTTCCAGTGGCAGATCTGGATAAGTACGCAAGAGAATTGCTGAATATCATATCTTACAGTGTTCTTTCCAAAAAATAGCAGAAATGTTCTTTTTTCTTTTTTTAAATAATTTTTGGAACACCAAGAGGCAGTTCAGGCATGTTGTTAGATGACTCTTGGAGTATGGGAGTACTTTGGATGTTATTTTCTTTGAGTGCTTTACAATGCCTGAACCAATTGCTCTTCAGCTGTAAATTGCTTTGAAGACTTTTTGTGTGTGTGTGAACTGCTGCATGAGTGACTTGACTGAGTCTTGTGAGGACTGCTAAAACTATCAGAAATAGCAGTTTTACTACACAGTTTGTGATGAAAGCCAGTTCATAACGATGAATAAGCAAGGTGTTGGTTGTTAGTAGAAGTATGATCTTAATAATCTTTCAAGATGATATCAATTTTTTTTTTTTTTTAAAAGTGTGACTTGTTTGACTAAAGGAAATACTCTGTACTTAAAATGGCAATTTCTATGGATTAGGACAATTCATGCAAGTAGAGAAACTATGGTAAAACCTCCAGCGTCTCCCCCCCTAAAAAAACAAAACAACCAACCAACCAAAAACCAAACCAATGAGAACTCTACACGCTCATTCATGTATGCAAAAAAGCATTTGCAGTTTTGTTTCAATCATTAATAATTTTCTGTTTGAATGTCACATACTATGTTCTTACTTTGAATGCATTTCTAATTCCCATTAAATATATATGTTTCACTTTCCTCCAGTACTGTCATGATGCTTAGTCAGAATATCACAGAGTCACAGAATTATAGGGGTTGGAAGGGACCTCTGGCGATCGAGTGCAACCCCCAAATATCATGGCACAGGGTGAATTTTCTCTAAAATATTCCTTCTTAGTTAGGGTAGGTTTTTAGGTAGTTTAGGTAGAGATAATATTTTATTACGCAAGTAAGGATTGATGCAAAACTGGTTTCAGCTTTTAAATGAAGAAATTGGTCTTTTTGTACATACTGATACTCTGCTGTTTCTCCTAAAATATTTGAGCAAACATCAGTTTCTTCCTTTGTCTGTTTTATAGGCTGAGTTTGTGCTGCTCTTTATGGAAGTGGTGGAAGGAGTGTTAAGTGATGATTCTGGAAAATGTACTTAGGAAGCTACCAAAATAATTCTTGTGGGCATTTAGTTAGAATTCTTGTTTTTAACGTTATCAGCTAGTGCTTGTGGATATTAGTTTTCTAGCACTGAATTTGTTTAGCTGGCTCTTCTGCCAGTTGAAGGAAAAGGAGCCTCCAATGGGAGAGATTTTGGATGCATAGCAGTATAACTGTTCTCCTGGCAACTGTGCCTTGTTTTCATTTAGGCTGTTCCCATGCTCTTACTGGCAGTAGACCACAGCAGCTGTGGGGTATCAGCGTGTTTGCTTTCTTGTGACATAGTTTATTCTTCTTTTTCAGGCATATCAGTTTAAGACAATTTTATAGTCATTTTTTTTTTTTCTGTATTTGAATGGCCTATTGCCATTATACAAATAGAGGCAAAAAATGGCAATGGAGTGGCAGGAAGTGCTAGTGCTTCCTTTCTGGTTTGGGAAGCTACAGTAGTTATTGCGCTTCTGAATGCTATTTCTTGTCTGTAGTTCAATGATCAAGCTGTTGATTCTCCTCTTCTCTCTCTCTTTGAGCACGGAATTTTGCTAGAAAAATAAAACCATCTTCCCAGCTCTGCCAGTGAACAGCTGTGCTTGCCAGTTAATGCAGTGGTGTTAGCGTGGGTAGAACTGATAGGAGTTGCCCCAGCCAGACTGCTTGTATAGGCTGAGACATGGTGTGTGCTGTGTGTCTGCAGCTCCCTTGAGTGCTGCCATGTGTGTTAACTTTAAGGTGGGGCCTTGAAGTACTTCAGCCTTCTTGTACTTCAGTGCTTTTTGCTTCTGTTGGAGAAGTAGCAATTATTGGCTCATATCTAACAGAAATGCGGATGCCTTTTAGCATCTTATAGTTTGAGTAATTAATCCCTACCATGATACTTGTTTAGTTACAGTACAATATAAAAACTGGCTGCATCTGAGATGTAGTGTCATGCAACTGCTAAAACTTGACTGTGTCTGTTTCTTTCTGGAAGCACGGTTCTAGTTCTTGTGCCTGCTTCCAACAGCCCACTTTGTGCTGTGTGCAGAGGTTTGCATTCAAATCTTTGCTGGCTGTGATCTTTATATTTTTGGTCTTGTTCTTGTCTGTATGCAAGCAGAGTAGGTGAACCTGAATGGCTTTATGGTCTTGAAGTCCATATCAAACCGAAAGAGTGTGCTGTTGGTCAAGAGAAGCAAGGTCTTTTCAGTTGATGGAGGTCAAGGGTTCTCTTAAATTCTTATTAGGCTGCAGAACCTGGCTTTCCAATTTTTTTCCATTACTGTTTTTCAAATTTGCCTAAGTTCTATATTTCTGTAGGGCTTAAACGTGGGTAAAACTGAACTGACTGTCACAACCCGCACTTGGTTTCTTTAAGAACACAAGTGCTTTAGAATGCTTTGGTTCAGGATCTGTATCTTTTAAAGCATGTTCTAACTTGTGAGCCTCTTGTGCGCATCAGTCAGCGTTATGTTTTATATGCTACTGAAATAATTCAAGTTTTGTTAAGGCATTCTGTTAAGAGACTTTCCCCTAATTTTGCTTTGGGGAAGATGGTAACAAATCAGAACAACTCTCCCAGAGCTTTGGGTGTCTGCCAGTCATTTTTACTTGACACAGCAGAGAACATTCTTGGTTTTGTTGCTGCCTCTATTCTTTGGATATGACAGAAATCAGGAGCGAAGCTCAAGGTAAAATGAAGATGAGTGTGTGTTGCCTCTTAGACTGCTGCAAGCAGTTCTGACGCACCTTCACGCGTGAGGCTGGAGACTGGAACTTGCACACAGAAGCGTGCCCTTGGACCGAGTGGTCAGCTTGCTTCCTACTTCTAACCATTAGAATCAAGGAGAGGAACGCTTATGTTCTTCTCATTCACTCTTTCCTCTTCTACTTGAAAAATAAGTGGTCACCACCTCCGTACAATTTTATATTGTTGGCTTTATTTAAATGTGTTTTGGCTGCCCTTTAGACTTTCTACCTCGTTGCTGACTTCCAGAAACTTCATCATCCTGTTTCACTTCTGATGTGTAGGTGTTGGTGTTGTCTCTTCGCAAATGTGAACGTGCAATGTATCCACATGTTAAAGAGAGGGCTTGCCAAAGTCTCGAAGGTAGTGGTTGTTGGCTGAAGAGAAACAAAATGCATCTTGTGTTAACGTTCAATGGAACTGTTTTCTCATTCACTGGGGCTTTGTTGCAGCAAATAGCTTAAAGTAGGAACTGGCTGCTTCCGCTTCTGATGTCCAAAGCCGGGCAGCTTCCTTGGAGGAAAAAGGGCCGCAAGAATCTAATCATTTTAATAGTATCTGGCACACACCAACACACATCTTACTTGTGTTCTGCAACAGAAAAGGGAAAGAGGATGACATAGGCAGCTTCTTTCTTTTAAAAGGCACAGTATCTGTTGTACGTAATGATTTCATCAGTCACTAACAATACATCCTGTGTAAGAAAAGGAAGAAATGGGGGAAGATAAGCAGTAGGTCAAAAAGGAGTGAAACATACCCTAAAGACGCTTAACCTTTTTATTCCCTTGTCTGTCTCTGAAAATCATCCCACGCCCCAGGAGGATAACTGCACTTTATGCTAATCTTACCATTAGCACTGAAGGCTGCCTGTGTTAGCTGTTTTCTGCATGAAAGTCAAAACCTGTTTGACTGAAGGAAATCTGGGGAGTATACCATGCTGCAAATCAGTTTGTTTGCTTGTTTGTACTAATGGCAACAATGTGTAATTTTAGTTACCCTGTTAAATTCACTTTGCTTTGGGGTTTACAAAATGATAAATACTCTCTCTGTGAAGAGTAGCAATGCAGTTTTGGAATAAGCTGTTCGGTATGCCCATTTATGAAGTTCTCTTGTAGACAAATACAAATATTTCCCATTAGGAACAAATATGAGTGGAAAAGCTGCTCTTTTCATGTTTATATTTTGTTGCATATGCTGTTTTATCCCTTCTCTTACCCATTTGATCTCTTCTTGACAGCTTGACTCTGGTTTCTTTTTCAGTGATGTCTGGATTTGAGTGGTGACAATTAGTTTTTCTTTTTGTAGACTTTGAATACCAGGAAAATGGGATCTTTCAACTGCCTTAGATTAGCATTAGCAGAGGAAGAGGCTTTTAAAAACAGAAACCACATCCATATTAATATTTCAGAGCCTCTTTGCAGTTATAAAGTGTGGTAGAGATTAAATATGTGGTACATGAACATGCGGAAGTGAGGAAAAAAAGATGCGGTCCAGCCATGTTTCCTCCATCGAGGATGCCAGGTACTCTGTTTGGGGCTCATGTTTCAAAAACTCTCAAGTGGCAATCTATGAAAATCTGAACTTTGTGTAGCCACCAATCATGCTTCAAGGTAATTTAAAAAGATTTAGTTTGGTGGGAGAACCTGCAAGCCAAGATACAGCTTGAGCTATGGCAAACCCAGAAGGTAATGAAAACCTTTGAAGAGAAGGGTTGATTTCTTTAACCATCCCTGGGACTCCAGTCACTCAAACAGTGGATTTAGATTCTTTAAAGCTAGAATGCATGTCTGAAAGCTAAAACTATGCTTTTTTTTCTTCCTACTGATAACTCTTTAAGATTTCATAGTAACTTTTTGGTAGGTAGTGAATTAGGTTCTAGTGAGCGTGGGACTTGCATGATTTTCCCCAAAGTTCCCCTAAGCCTCTCTGCTACAAAACAATTAGAGTAGAACTTGGATTTCACTTTTCCTTTGTTCTTATGCCATCGCTTCTGCAAGTCAGTGGTGCTGGTGCCAGAAATGTGTATGTATGTCTGCACAGCTTCAGCTTATTTCAAAATAGATCAGAAGAGGTTTGGAGAGGTCTGCAATTATAAAGGGGAGATGAAGTTGCCAACTTAATTCTCTCCCATGGTTAGGTATCTACAGATTTGAACTTGCTATTTGTATTTTAGAATGCGTTTTTTCAAACTTTACTTAAATAGTAGACATAGGCTGTTAAGTTGTATTTTCCGTGACAATGTGCATTTGTTGAGACTCCACTCTCCAGCTGCCTTCCCAGTGATGCAGTAATGCTGAATGTGTTGTGTTTTCATCAGCCCTCACCATCCATCTTTATTATTTAAAAAGAAAACCTCTTTTCACGTTGCTGTAAAAGAAATTAGAGTGGAGACTTCTGCTATCACAACAAGAAATAACGAGCACTATTTTTTTTCTAAAATATTCTTACCATTTGATGTATGCACTTTATTTTACTTATGAACTGTCTGCATGGAGTGAAAGTGAAAAGTATTATGTCTTTATGAGCAGATTAGCTTTTATTTGATTTCTGCAATTGTACTATTTCACAGGCTTTAAGACTTTTAAAATGCATTGGAGCTTGTTGATTCTTGAGGATGGCAAAATATTGGATTCCCTCACTCACATCACCGTCTACTCTGCACCACAGTTTGAATCAACAGGGGTGTCAGAGCTTTTACTTCTTGATACTTGACTATAGATCACCATCTTATTTTCTAGATCTTAGATTACTAGATGGTTGTAACCATGCAGAACCTGTCCCCCAAAACAGGGAAGTGTTGACCTGAAGTGTCGTGGAGATATGGATAGAGTAATAACTTTTTCCATGAAGGAGTGACAGAATAAAATCTATATGAACAAGTCATCTGTACTTTATTTTTGTACATAGGCATAAAATATGCTTTTACTAAACTTTCTCATGGTATGATCATATGGTCATGATTAATGCATAAGTATACCTAATTAAAAACTTGACGGTATTTTCATTTTTTCCCTCTTACTTTCCTGGTTGTGAAGTGTAAACTAATAGGAATGAACAGCAACCATCTTAATACACACAGATCTTTTCTTTAGAGTTGCAGAAAGTGGTAGCTTTTGGGAGTCCTTGAAGGAGCCTGCTGTTCTTTACAACTGTAAGTCTTTCTTCTGCAGAGACTGAACAGCATCTTCTGTGTCCAATTGTCATCAGCTAATAGCAGATCCTGGTGCGCAGTAATAACAAATAATAGCAAAGTACAAATAATAGCAAGTAATAGCAAATCTTGGTGCTTGAGATTCAAGTGAGGTTTAGTAGCCTTTTTTCGAATCGTTACAAACAAGTAGTACAGAGGCTACCAAAGTTACAAGTCGAGACAGATGTTGGTTTTTCAAGCCATTACTTAAATCGATCCTCTGTTTGGAGGGTCACTGCTCTTCCATGGAGCAGTCAGCTCTGCTCTTGGAAGGGGCTTTGGTTTGGTTTGTAAGGATCGCTGAGCAGCTGCTTCTGTGCTCACTGGCTTTCTTTGCATCCCATGACTGTGCTGTCCCTCTGACTTTCGTTTTCTCCCTTCCAGCTGATGCTTCTCTGCTGCAAACAAGTAGCTGGCCAGTTCCTGTCCTCACAAATAGCTGTTTTCTGTATATTTGTACAGAGCTATGCTGTTTTCTTGCACCAAGTTTTTAAAGCATTTGGCTGCCAGAATTATAGCAGATTATCTATTTTACAGCAGTGCTTTTTTTCTGATGCAAGCCATACATTTAGTCTCTGATTTCACAATGGAGTTCTTGCCTGTTGAATTTTTTTGGACACTGGTGCGGACTGCTACCCTGTGTGTCTGTGTGGGGAGGAGTTATGTAATAAATATTATTGTCATTAAACAAGAATAATTTTTCCTCCTCTCGCTTAGAGAATTCACAAATAGTGTGAAAGGAGGAAGTTCAGGAGCAAAGAGAAGAAATAATACGGTTATTTTCCTTCTGGAGGAAAGCATGACACAATGCTGTGCTGATGGTAATCAGATCCCAAAGAAATAAATGGGTTTCACAAAAAAGCAGCTCTTCAGACCGAGTTGTAGGGGGAAAATGATGAAGCTTCGGTTTAGTGTGTCAGGCAAACTGACAACATTTCAAACTGAACTTAAGTGTGAATTTATCAGGGAGGTTTTTCTGAATGAGGGAGGGAGGGTTAACTTAAAAATGGCTTCATGGTTTCTGCCAAATCTGAATTTGTAGTCATTGCAGGCTTTCTTTTTCCAAAGAAATCTGTTTGAGTAGCATTCTTGGAGTCTGTGTTTGGTGTGGCGTAACTCCAAAGCGTTGGGAGTTCATTTCTGAAGAGTGGTGATGAAGCTATTTCTTTATTCTACTCGCATACAAAATCAACCATCTTTGTTCTGCTCGTTCTAATATATTCATTCCATAAAACAGATATAACCCTCAGTATTTTTCCTTGAAGCTTCCCTTGCCTTTGTGACATTGTCAGTTGCTTGACTTGAAAGGAAGAGCTGGCTTTCAAACCCAGGAATTTATATTTACTAAATGTAAAATTCTACATTTCTGCTTTTCATATCTGAGATTTGTAGAAGGTACTGACAACAAGAGTATAGTATGTGAACTGAAGAGTAATATGCTCTGTTAGTGTAGATGATCAACAAAGTAGATGTATTAATAGAAATTATCACAGTGCAGAACCCTCTCCCCCTAATTCAGCTTCTGAAGCTGTACATCAGCAGTTAGGTGCAGGAGCTGAAACACTGCCTGCTGTTCAGAAGCAGCTGAGAACAGCTTCTGGATTGTAAAACCTTATTTGAACGTCTTTGACTTTTAGCTAAACCTTTGTTGCCAGTCTTTTCGGTGAAGCCAGCATAAGCATTTTGTCTGAGGTGAGCAAAAAGCAACCCATTCAGGGACTTTTTTTTTTTTTTTTAAGAGACAGGAATTCTTCCCTCCATTATTTCCTCTCTATCCAAGCAACTGCTCTGAAGGGTTTTTGACAGCCTAATGCAGTTTTTCAGTGGAAAGGTCAGATCTTTTAAAGCAGTTGTTCTTTGCCATTGCCATAATGGTGGTATCCTTTGCTGTGCCATGCTGCGTAACGTGCTTTCCAATCAGAAAGCAAGTCATTACTGTGGGGCTGCTTGCTGTTATGAGGTGGGTAAATGGTCTCAATTTGTACAGAAGGCAAATAACTGACAATTATTTTGTTCGTAGCCAGATCTTAAAAGTGCCTAATTTCCTGTGATTGCTGCCTGACTGGCTGAGTGACTGGCCACTTCTCCAGGAGGTGCAGCTGGTGGCCTCAGCCTGCTGGGGAACGCTCCTGGTCTTGAGCCTTTGGGAAATGTCACGCCAGTTGTCAAGCTGCTGCTGTCTTCCTGTGTTTATTAAGCTATCATTTTTGGTACTTCTAACTGTTGCTATGCTTCTGAAGAATTTGCCTGGAACAGCTGAAGAATCTTTCATAATTGTTACAAGACTGAGAATTTTCACTATATTTAAACTTCTCCTTACTCCATATCTTCTTTCAAAAAGGGGGTAAGGGCAACTGCTCATCAGTACAGGAAACGTTTGAATGAAGTTTGCTCTTTTGAGTGCCTGTATTCAGCCCCTCACATTGTTCTTCCCCCACATCTCTTTCCTCTCTTATTTGTGGTGGATTGAACTGATCACTTTTAAACAGAATGTTAAAGATAAATCTTTGTATTTTGCTGTGGAAGAGAGAGACTGTCAGGACAACAGAGTCTGAAGAAGAGTGTTATCGAATACAAGGGGAAGTCTTGTGTTAGACTAATGTATTTTCCTGGTGTGTCTTGCTTAGACATCTGTGCGTGATGGAATATGTTTTCACAAGCAATTGTGGAGTTCTCTTTTCTATTTGAGGGGAGGATTGGTTAGAGGCTGCATGGTTGCAGATCTTCTTTTTAGCAGTAGAGAGAGTGTGTGTGTGTATAAATCTACATAGCAAATTTCAAAGTTCAGGGACTAAATCTGTTATCTAATACTGGAGGCATTTTGACACCTCTACAAGTATGATAACTTTCCTTCTGGGTGATCTAGGTTTTTGTTTCCTTCCCATTTGGGGGGGGTATGCATTATGACTGGTAGCATCTTGAACCTCATGTTTTAATCTGCCTGGTTAGACTCCAGAAAGCAAGCCTATGAGCAATTTCACAAATTCTGATTTTTGTATTATGTTGGAAGCTCTTTTGCTTTGGATTTAAA
Source organism: Penelope pileata (assembly GCA_013396635.1). NCBI lineage: Eukaryota > Metazoa > Chordata > Aves > Galliformes > Cracidae > Penelope > Penelope pileata. Next base: position 2,618,335 of record WBMW01003636.1, on the reverse strand, counting down.
GGCAAATGTTGAAGAAGAAAGCCTTAAAACCAGGCATACAAGTAACCCTTTTTCTTTCATTGGGCTGTATTGTACTGTAATATGCTTAGCCTATAGAAAGTATTCTGTTTTTAAGTTCCTACTTGTTTAGTTCCTTTTTCTAGTAATATGACAATTTTCCATTCTCTGGTGCATGCTGGGATGTGGAGAGATGGTGAACACCCTCATGTCTGCAGCTGAGTGCCATTAAGTGCCATTGAGAAAAGCTGTTGTAGACGGAAATGCATCAAAATCATTGCTGTTGCTTGCTAGTTTGGCTGCACTTCCTATGAGAATTTATTGACAAAAGGACTGTGATTGAAGCCACAACTGCAGAGGAGTGCAAAGCTGCTGGACCACACCAGCAGACCCAGTTAGGACCTTGGAAACCTGACAGCGTGTCTGTCTTGCAGTGGTGGTTAGTCCTGCTCCTCCTGCTCGTGAATGACTGAATGCCGTCAGCCTTGGCTCTCCAAGGTGAGTGGGATACATTTTGCTGCTCTCCACCGTGCGAAGATGGATTAGGAATAGGTTTTTAGGATGTGGCTCACAAGGTCGGACAAAAGACTACATTTGAATGAGAGTGTTGCTGGAAAAAAGCTGGACAGGGTAGAAAGGAGATTACAGAAGCAACAAGGATGTTTGAGGGCTATTCATGTTCAAAGCAGGAAAACGAATAGTGCTGCTCATTCGGCCGTGCTTCCAAAGTAGGAGAATGTCTATATATGCTCTATGTAAACTTCATNTTTTTTTTTTTTGTTTTTGGACTATTGTAATAACTATATTTTGACCAATTTTTTTCAAATAAGAATTCTGCAAAACTCAGTCATTTTATTTTCTTAAATGAGTAGTAACTCATAAGGAACATTTTTATTTCCTTTATGGAAAGGTAGTGAGGCAGGAGTAGTGAACAAACTCCAGTGCACAGTTAGTAGGCACGTTTGTAGTGCAATGGGGTGTTTAGTCAGGAACTGTGTTGGGAGACAAGACTTCACTGTCGTTAATAGTGTGACCACAGATCTCTGACAAACTTGTATGTTTTTGTTGAAAGTGCATTAATTTATTTGAATGCTGCATGAAACAGTGTTTACCAGAGCATTGTACTTGTGTAAATCTAAACAGATATGTTCGCTCCTGCATTTTCAAGAAATAAAAGTTGACAGAAGAGCACCACTGATTGAAAATACTGGGCCCCAGTCTTGCTAGGGGCCCAGTAAGTGTGTATGTGAGGCTTGTTATCTAAAAATGGGGTTATTAGACATCTGCAAGGCAATGTGACAAGTGAGCAGGCCCTTCTTACCTTGCCACACAAAGCTTTGTTGCCTTACAGACTGAGTCATTAATGCTTATACGGTTTTCCAAGAATTTTGGGTCAGTGCCTCTATCTTTGTCTATACATTCTGGTAAGGAAACACAACTTAGTAGCAAAGCAGGAGTGGTAAGGAAACAGTTTTCTTTTTACCTTGACTGCCGGTGTCTGCAAAAGCAGTCTAGCTCAGGTGACTGCCCTGGTCTTTTGTGGGAACCCTGTTTTGTCACCTTAGTAACATTATTCTGTTCCAGTGGTCTCAGTTATTGTGTATCGATACCTACTCAGCAAGAATAGATGAGTGGGCAGTCCCGGTAGGCTAGTAAAAGAAACTTTGCTACACTCAGCTGTTCTGCAACCCTTAAAGCAGAGAGGGAAGAAAGTCAGAGTTGAGGAGAAGATGAAAAAGAGGCTCGAAAAAGATGATGGGGTTGAAGAAGGGCAGAAGAAGAAAATCCGAAAGAACGTATGTGGAAGGGGTGTCATCAGCACAACACAGTCAGAATGGCTGCTCTGCTCTAGGAGAGGAGTTGGCAGAGCACAGGGAGTGGGCACTGGAGATGAAGGAGCAGATGGGTCTTAGTGAAAAGCGGGTAGAACATAGAATGAATTTAAGCATGTTATTTTTGATCTTGTGCCTTTAAAGTGGCAGTGGGCAGACCAACCACCTGTTCTTTATCATCACTTTTTAGAAAATGTAAATAAGCCTAAATGTTAATTCACTACTGAAATTTCATGTCAGCTTACTTATAGAATATTTGCTGGTATGTTTGCTCCATACACAGATGGAGAGTTTTGAGGAAAAACTAGAGGTTTCTGTGAAGACAACCCTCCTGAGAACTTGCTATGATATAGGATAAATTAGGTGTTAGTTAACTTAAGAACCAATCAACCAATCTAGGTGTTGGTATACATGCAGTTCTGATGCAGTAAGCTGGTTGGGTGCATCTCTTGTTGATTTGTGTGGTGAAGAGTGATTTGCTATGTTCCATTATGGTTCTAGGTTTCTGTGTCTGCTTTGCATTTTTCCTCTCAGTAAGGTTTGCACTAGCTAGCAGTCCTAGGAGTGTGCTTTACTTGGACCAAAGAGAAATCGTTGGAGGATTTTGCACCTTTGTTAAAAGTGGGGACCTGCAGGTAGTGTCCTGGGCTGGGACTTGGCTTTGTTTTCACCGGGAGGGAGAATGCTTCAAGCATACTTGATTTGTGCCTTAATAGAGGCTGCTAAACTCCAAGTGAAGGCACGATGTGAGTTTGCACCAAGGTGAACCTCTTTGGCTTGCTATATCACTGTTGTAGATGCAGCTGGTGTGAGCCACATTAATTACTTCAGTGTTAATGTTTTCAGCCAGCTGTAATCTGCCTACTGAATAATTTTTTTTTTTTTTTTTTGTCCCAGATAAGCAAAACAGCAGGAGGACAGGAGGTTCTTCAGAAGGTTAGAAACTGTTGTGACACTGATTCTGACTTCACGGGATCAGATGTGGCATGTTTTAAAGCTTAAATGGGATCCAGATAGTCGGATCTCCCTTGGAGTTCTTTGTCTGCAAAAAGTTGGTGCCAAAACAGTGTTGCTAGCTAGGCTTAATAGTTGCTTCTGTGCTGTGAAAGCCTAGGGGTTCGAGTCCAATGCACAGTATTGACCGTGCTGGAAATCTGTCTGCATTTATTACATCACTGCATCTCCCTAAGTCTTATTACTGAGTATTCTTGTAGAACGGAAATTGCATGACATAAATTTATTCAAGCCCTGGGGCATATGTTTTGTTTGGTTCCTGACCAGGATTAAAGGGCATAGTTGAGAACATGAGTCCAGTCTGAACTTGCATATGTTCCTGAACTCCAGATTTTTTTTTTTTTTTTTTGAAAAGGGCTGCTGGAGTTAAATCAGAAAAATTTTATCACAAATATAGCGACTAACACATTCCCTGACTGTAGGCTTTGCATGCTGTTTGGTGCTGGTTTTCCTGCATGTGTATGTCCTTTCATTAGCAGTCAGTGTATACATAAGCATAAACCTTACGAATTTACATGAAAAACAAGTATCACCTGTATCTGATGGTTATTTGCATCTTCAGAAACTTCTACTGATAAATTGTTGTGTTAATTTATGTCAAATTAGGACTCTGAGATCTCTGTAAGGTACTGCTGGTATTAAGCTATCTAACTTGAAGCTGCAATTTTTCTAATCATCCCTGATTAGATCTTCATTTCTTCTATGGCAAGAGTAATTAAATGTCAACTGACTATAGTGTTTTAGATTTTGTTGCCGACACGTGTTCTAGGAAGTCCAAATTCCTGTTCTAGGTAATAGTCTTCCAACCTCTTATAACACAAAATCATTACTTGCAGACTTGCTGTCAAAGCAAAAATGAAAGCAACAAATTTTGCATGTGTGTAGGCGGTCTGGGATGCAGTGAGCTGTCCTGAACTGCAGCGAGCTATAGAACCAGCTGCCCTGAAATGGTGGCACTCAGTGAGCATTGGTCTTGCTATACAGTATTTCTTTTTATACCTGTCTGTTCTACATTGCTATCCTGGACTTCAACATAAGAAGAGGATCAGGCCAGAGCAAGTGGGTTTTAATTTCCATCAGCAGAATGTGGAGTGAGAATGCGATAGCATTCCTGTTGCCTTTCGGTAGTTGCACAATGTTATTCTTTCCCTGCTGCCATCCCAAAATACTAGCCAAACCCTCCCTACATCTCTTAGGGCCATTAAGAGATGTAGAAAAGATTGAAGTTCTGGATGTGCTTATTTTTGTGAATGTTGACTGCCACAGATGAGTATTTTCTGCTGGGTGCTTAATGACTGAATTCAAGTGATGGAAAGCTCTGTTACGTTTCACAAAGCAGCAGGTGAATTAGTGCTGTGCAGCAGCCATAAATCAGGTGTCCAGTTGCAAGATAGCAAGGAAACACTGTGCTTCATTGTGCACAGCAGCTACCAATGGAACCTAGTGAACTGGTTAGCTCTTGAGGACATCTTTCAGAAATACAAGACAATGAAGTTATTGTGATGCTTCTCAGCGTTGTAAAGAGTAAGGCTTCCTTTTTGATATGCCAGCTGGCTTGAAAAAACTTGGTTCTGATCAACTTGTACACCTGCAGTGAATTTCTAGATGAGTGGAGGATTAAAGTTTATACCACTCTTGTCAGTACGCTTCTGTGATGTTCTGTTTGTCAATTTGATACACATGCTTTCGAGAGTTAAGGCATAAGCTACTTAATACACGTCTTTAGTTCTTCTAAACTAAAATAAAGTTTTATGAAAATTCAGTTGTCAGTATTTTATGCAGAATGTAGTGAGCTACTGTATTACAATTTTTTTGAAGTACAAGCTCATTATTCCGTAGTATTTTTGTAATGATTTCTAAAAAGATATCGTATCTAGTCTTAGAGATTTAAAAAACATGTCTTTGCTTACTGTGAATATATGGAGCTCTAACTTTAGATAAGGGAACATACTCTTGACACTTCTTGTGATAACGCTTCTTTGGTTGACTCAGAAGATAGAGAGATTGCAGCTATTTTGTGGCAGAGTAACTGCAGAAAAATTATTCTTAGTACTGAATCAGAATTGAGCATTGGCTTTTTCATTGTGTTGCTATAAGGCATGCTCACAAGAAATTGTAAAAAAAATAAAACTTATCTAGCCTGTCTGTTGTGTTACAGGAGTATTGATCATTCTTAAAATTGATTTAGAGACACAGCTTGCTGTGTGCCTCTGTGATGACTATATGAAATCTGTGGGTCTGTTCCAAATGTTTTTTATTGTTTGTATTACAAACAGACTCCTGATTGTTCTAATGGCATTGCTGTTTGTGACCTGCCCAGAAAATGGGCAGTGCTACAGGCCATCTAAAGCACTGACACTACACCCCTTCTTCCAAATGGAATTTTCAAAATAACTTTTAATGTTTCTGTATTGGACATTGAAGGCATCTTACTGTGGCCATAAATGCCTCCCTGTTCCTTAGGGGTCTGCTTGTAAAATAGCATCAATAACATTTTCTTTGTCTAATGTTATACTGAACAAATCAGTTATCTTGTTTCTGCAGTTTCAGAGCTGTGCTTTGTCTTCAAGTAATAAACAGCAGAGACAGTTGCACACAAATCTGCCCTTTTCTCAAAATTGTTTTGACAATTACATTTCGATCTCTGTCTCTGAAGTCAAATACTGTGCTTTCTGTTCAGTGCTAATATCTCTCAAGTGATAAGCTTTGAGAACTTTGCTGTTGGTTAAAATAAGAGCCAAGCCCAAGCAGTTTGGGTGGAAGTACAGCTGAGCCTTTTCGGCGTGTTTTGATTGGGTTCTCTCAAGTTGGTGGCTTTTAACTGGAAGATTACAGTTGGTGCTGTGCACTCCAATTTGCTCCCTTGTCATTAACATTCTGCTTGCTTATATTCTACTTCCTTATTTTCCATAGGATCTTAACTCTCCTCCTTAGTCTCTTTATTCCTTCCTCTCTGTCCTCCTCCTGCAAGAAAGAGGCCCGGCAGATGCATGTGGACCACGTATATAGTCTGCTCTTCCCTCGGCAGGTTTCGTTGTGGCTCCCCATACTAGGTGTAAAAGTACCTGTGTTCAGCCAGGTTTTTGATACTACCCCTCAGCTTCAACCAATCTTTAACAGATCCTTATGGTTTTGAAGACCACCCCAGTAGTGATCATACCACTGAAAGAGGGATTAGTGGTTCTTATCTCGGGAAGAAATGGGATTCTGCTCTCATCACCTGCCTGCTGGCTTTCAGGAGGGCTGCTCCGACACTGCGCTTCCTCCAGGTTCTGGGGGCAGCTGTGACATCTGTCTGAACCTCTGCTCTGTGTGAGCAGTGGATACAAGTGTTTTCTTCAAGGGTACTGGAAAAAGGTCTCTAATCTGAAACTCCGTCACTTGTTTTTGTAACTGTTTTGTAGCTAGCAAGCGGCCAGATTTTTTGTAGGTTGCATAGTTTCCTAGATGACTAATAGCAACATCTTTCAAGTAAGTAAACTTGTATTTCTCTAGTGATTTGGGCAATTTTTTGAGTGAGAATATTGGGATTTGAGCAGGGATGCTTCACTGTAAATTTGTGTTCCATTAATTCCTGAAAGACTGCACACAGGAGAAAACCACTTCCCAGTGAGTGATCCCCTGAAAAGAAGTTGAGAGTTGCCCTGAGAACCTCTGCCTTTGTTTTAGGTGATACTCCTGTTCCTAGCAGCCTTTTGTTGGGAATTGTTAGGAGTAATGGTAACAAGATCCTTGAAGCTTGTATCTTTGGAAGCTGTGAAATCTACAGTGGTTTGGATTCTTGGTTATGCAAACATTTATTCAGAGCCTCACTGATAAATTAAGGCAAAGCTTTCTCCCTCGACTTAAGCAGGACAGGAATGTAGTTAGTTGCGAAGGCTCAGTGGCAGGGCTAGCTGCTGTGAGATGTCTCTCCAGGAGCACTACTCAACTTCTCACAAAGACGTTTTTTTAGAATGCACGAGCGTTTGTGGAAGCATGATAATTATTTAAGATATTTTATACCTTTGTACATAATGTTTTAAACATCTTCCTGGAGTTAAAACAGTTTATTAAACTGTTGCTCAGCACTTCTGGACTGTAAATTAATGTCTAACTCTTATATACATGCTTATAAATCTCCACAGTTAACTTGCAAGTATTTATATTGAGTCCATGCCATCTACAAAGCCATTGCCTGATTTCCTTGTTTTCTTCTTAGCTATAAAAATATTGAATTAATCTGAAGACATGGAAGAGAGGTCAGGTTTTCCACAAAGTAACTCTGCAGAGATGCAAGCTATTAGGAATACCGTAGCTCTCATCTTCAGTGTTGCTTCAGAAATTAGGTGGATCTTAAGTGCTCAAATTCCTTTTACCAGTTAATGCCAGACTTGTAACAATGTGCATCTCTGAAAGGGGTTTTATGCTAAGGACCTACTTTTCATGTGATAAATTACTTCCTATGTGCTTGCAGAACAGGTTTTGGAATATTTTCATATAAAGTTGAGGATAAAATTATACCAAATTCTCCTAATTTACAGGGTATTTGAGATTTATCTGTCTAGATCTTATTTTTACTAATTAACAAGCTAGAAGTATCGTATCTTTGGCACTGATGAGGATCACTTACATACCCACCAAAAATAGAACAGTATGTACCAGAGTTGCTTTGACTCCCCCTCCAAATATTCCTCAGTAATAACTCTTAGTTTTTAATGATAATAATGGATATTCTGCCTTTTACCTCTGCCTCCTTCCTGAATGACTTCTTTCCACCAAGAGCCCAGCTGCAGCAAATCTCTATAGCCTTTATACCTTAGGCTTCTTTTTTATTAAATTTCATCTAACTTGAAGTTTGGCTTATTGCATCATACAAATAGCAGTTAATCTTTTCAGACTTGAAACTTCTTACTGGATTTCAGTCAAAGTTTGATTAGGACTCCTAGTTCTGTGTGGATGAGATGTCTTGGGGGAAGAAAGGGAGGTGGGGTGTTTGGGGGAGGTACCTATTTTTTCTTCTGTCTCAGCCTATGTAAAGTCAAAGAGGTTTCTACTGACTTCTTAATTTTCTTTTCTCTTCTCTGGATACCTTCCAGTTGTCTTGACTGTTACCTGAGTTCTTCCTTTCTTAAAATTATTTCATGTATTTTTGTAGCATAATGCTACCTTTTAAAGCTGTGGCATTTAATAATAGTGGCGCAATCAAGGTATTTGAAAATGAGGCTTCCGTTCCCCCAAATCATTAATTACTGCAAAGCACTAGTAGTCATGTGAAACAGGGTTTTCTCTTTTTTTTTAAAAAAAAAAAAAAAAAAAAAGCTGCACAACTGTTGCAGTACTAATGGAAGTACTGCAATGCACGGTTTGTCCTTGTAGTAACTTCAGAGAAAGTTCAGAAACTTAATTTCATGGGGATTTAATATTTCTATCAAGAATTTTTTGTGCAAGTGTAGAAGTTCTGCCTTTATTAGGAAAGTTTGGCTTTAGAAAAATAATCCTTAGAGTAACTGGGAATTTCCTTTCGTTGTCAGTGTGAAGTAATTTAGTACCACATTGTTTGGCTTTTAGCACTTGCTAAGTGAAATAAAGTTGCACATTTCTGTTTGTTCCCAAAATGATTGTTTTGAATGTTTGACAAGCATGCTTGCCATTATTATCACACACTCCAACACTCATTCTGGGATAGTTTTCTCATTAAAAATGAGAATAAGGCTGCCTGTAAATCTATCTGGAGAACTAGCAAAGTTTTTTTTTTTTTTCTTTAAGTATTGAGAGAAGCTATGTCCCATTTATGACCTTAGGCTGTGTGTCCGTACAGGTTAAGAAAAATATCCTACTGCATCTTTGCCTTGATATTTGCTGCCTATTTGAGGTAAGAGCACCACAGCCCTCTGCTGTGTAGCGCAAGATGGATGCAAAAAGTCTGTTCTTGTTCTGCTTTCTGGTTTTTGTTATTAAATTAGATTTCTTTAACTTCATTTGCAAACATATGGGTCTGGGGGCCTTGATACATGACTGAAGAGGTGAAGGGTTGCGTGTTTTGAGGCATTTTGAGTTGCACTGCTTGCAAATAAGGATTGTGTTTTCTAACAAACCATTCACTGCTGATGAGATTAACTGATGTGAGGTGAGACTGACTTTGTGTATGTCATGACTTGCCTAACAAAAGGGAGACTAACTGCACAGCAGAGACAAATGGGGCAGACCTATCTGGGCACTTCTGGTTTGAAACAGGTAAATGTCGTCAAAACTGGGGGTAATTGGTCTGGGTAGGCTAAGTGCTGCAGTGCAGGGATGCCAGTGCTTCTCATGACTGCAGTAAATGTGGTTGGAGAAGAGCAACGTACTCTATAGTTCTTGTTGGTTTTAAAGTTATTTGTATGGAATAATCAGTTATAAGTTGCTCTCTCCCGCAGGCTTGCTTCCTGCAAGAAACCTTTCCATTCTCTGAGCCTGTGCCATCCTTTCTGTTGTTCTTTGCTCGTGGTTTCCATCTTCAGTCTCTTTACTAGAATAATTAATTCTGGTTGATAATCATGTGCTTTCTGGTGAGGTTTGCTGGTTGACTGTTGGTACTCGGGAAGTGTGTGGCCAGTGGTGTGATTTGTGGCAGTACAAGCGCGCAGCGTAATGGTTTCCTGGCAGGGAGAGCCTGAGCTGGCCGTGCGGAGCAGGCCTGCACTGCCAGCTTGTGCATCGTGCAGATAGATGGTGGCCCACAGCCAGGCTGTAAGCTGCAGATTCCAGGGATGGTTCTTCTGCAGGTCATTGTGGAAGCACTGATGGGAATTCTGCCCAAAAATACAGCCTTTGGAATTAAGAGGAAAACTACTGTTTATTTGCGTTCCCATTTGTGCTGGCAGGCTGGCTAACCATCTAATTGAGCTCTTGTTCTTTGGTTAATGCCTAGGAAAGATACGAATTGTGTCGCAGGACATTGCTGTCATGCCCTCATTCTGAGGTCTTACAATTGTCTCGCAAGAATATAAATGCCAGGAGTATCTATTCTTGCAAATCTGGGGAGAAAAATTGGGAAAACTCTAACACTGAAGTATGTATGTAAAAATTTCAGTGTTGGGAACTTGCTTAAATCCTTGACACAGTGCTGAGATGGTCAGTGAGGCAGCCAGTTTTAACTGCATTGGAAAGCTAGCTGTTGCTTTGCGTTTGAAGGTTTTGTAATATCCTGTTAACTTTCTTTTGAATAGTTTGAGTAATGGCTGCAGCATGCATACCTCCAAGGACGATGATTTTAAAGAAAAAAAAAAACACGTTGGAAGTCCTTTTCTTCAGTCACCTTCTCAAGATGGAAAGAAATGCTGCCTAGATGGTATCTGTGGGTTTAAATTAGATGACTCTGACAGACTTGCCAAGTTATTCTTTAATCACCGATGAAACATAATTGTCTTAGTGGACAATGCCTTAATTGGTAGACCAAGAGGTATAGCTAGTGAACTAGTAAAGATTTATTTAAATAGAGCGTTACTCAGAATGAGAATGTCATCAAACCACAGATATGCATAGAAACTAGGGTTAGCAAGTTGCTTGCATTTTTCCTATCTTAGTTTGATAAAGCACTTTTTCCTTGTTTGCATCTATATAAATTTTATCAGTAATGTAATTAAAAAGTCATTTCAGAGATGAAAATGTTTCTTTGCTTGTGAGTCATTGGAAGGCTAATACTAGAACTTGATAAGAACACAAGTAGGAGTAAGAGGAAGCCAAACTTGGTTTTCTTGCGCTGCAATGAAGCCTGGCAGCTGGAGAATTCTAGGCTTTGCATTCCTCTATTAATACATTTCTCATAATGGATGACATGCAGTATGTTTCCTCTAGGATAAGAGTAGTATTGATTGCCAGGACAGCTATTTCACTTTGTTCTCTCTTGTAGCTATTTTTCCTGTGAAAGGAATAAGCTTCAATACGGTTTGCTGGTTGAGCGACAAAAAAAAAGCTGTTCATCTAATATTTTTTTTTTTGTTGACCAGGGACTTTTATGCATCTGCTGTGATATTTGGCTTTATCACAATAACATGAGGGACCAACAGCATTAGTCAGTGTTACACCAGTTGTATTACAATTGTATTAGTCAGCGTTGCAGTGTAAGGTGCTGTGTAACATGGAGAATGCGTTCTCTTAGCCTGTATTAGCTTCCGAAAAGGAAGTCTGGGAAGGAACCAATTTCTCTTTACTTTTAAGCAAGAAAAATATGGTTTTGTTTCTGTTTTCAGCAGGTTCTTATTTTGTTACAAAGGTTTACTGCTTGCTTACAAGGAAGAAAAACCTTCACCTGCAAGCAGTAGACACTTGGAAAATGAACATATCTGAAGGCTTTGTAATTTTTATAAGCATTAAATACATATCGTGACTTGTTTTTTGTCTGCCCATTAGTTTTCATTTTTCTTGTGTGCATGAAAGCTTTTAAATTGTTATTATTTTTTTTAATAGAGGGCAAACTTTGAATAAAAGATATCATTCTCTTGAGTAAATACATCTGTTCCTTGGGCTCAGTAGGGATCTCTAAAATGCAAATGAATTCGCTACCACAATCTTGAATTTACTTCTGTTTCAAGTAGGTAAGTATTTAAATAGGCCAGTCTTTTGTGGCACTGTGCATAGGACAAAATAGGTTTGCTTTTCTACATTTTTGTAACTGGTTATCCATGGTCATTAGAGAGGAGCTTTAAGGTTTTTTAAGTTTGTTTTTTTTTTCCTCAGCTGTAACTAAAGGTTTTGCTAATCTGCACTTGTAACGCATCACTCTGTATGCTGGACCAATGCAGAAAGCAGATTAATTCAAGTTGCAAGAAGTCTGGTGCAAGAGCAAGAAAAACTAGTATTTGTGTTGGTAAAACATTCCCTTTAAAAAACGTTCCCAGTTCTTAGTCCAGTCTTTCAATGAAAGCCAAACATCCTTGGTTTATCAAGAGTGTGATGTTGGTATTGATCTTCCAGTAACTGTTGTGTTTGGATTCCTTGACACGTTGTGTATTTCCTTCTTTCTACACTTTTTTTTTTTTTTTTCCCCATGACTACAGAAACTTAGTCTTTTAGCATTTGGAAATGTGAAGTTTCAAGGGAAATAACGTTTTTAAAATTTCAGTTTCGTTTCTGTAAAGTTCAGAGCTCTGCAGCTTGTACTGGTCCTCTCCAAAACAGTCTGTTTTCATTAGGGATGCAGTTCTCCTCCTTTTAAGGAGATGGAAATGTATGAACTCAGTTATGCCAAAAAAAAACCCAACCCGTATTCTATTTCATCTCCAAAGGAATGATTTCATTAAGAGAACAAATATTTATTTTCTGTTATCTGGAATATATATTATTCATACCACTATACAGTCTAGCTTTTAGATATTATTAAGATTCATTTTAGGCTTCAGAGCAGTTTTTTCTTGATAGCTTGTTTCTAGTGGCACAGAGCTGTAAGTTTCTTTTCATTTTGAAGCTATTCTGCATGATCTCTGCTGCTTTCCGAGAGTAGAAATAATCTCAAGGTGTATTTACCTTCCATAATTAAACCTGAGGGTAAAGCTTCTGATTTGTCCTTCGGTGTATGAATTCAGGGTTTATGTGCAAACAGTATTGTATATTCTCCTTTCTCTTTGCCCCTTATTTTCTTCCCTTTCCAGATAAGCCTTTTTCTTCTGAAAAATCTCTGGAGTCTACGTAAGTTCTTCAAGTTCTGTGTTTTTCCTCCCAAATTCCTTTCTTTCCACTCTCACTGCAGACTTTTCTAGAACTTAGCCTGGGCAGCTGAAAGTAGCCACAAAGGACTAATCTGGCTTGAAAAGTGGGGAGCATCATCTTTTATCAGAAGAGAGCACTCTTGATATCACATGTGAGGGCGGAGAAGGGCAAACAAGAATAAGGGTGTGAAATGAAAATTTATTTGGGGACAGTCTTTTTTGCTCACTCTTCTATGCCGAGCGATTTGCCCTAGACTTGAAATAAATCAAAAAAACCTTTTAAATCCAGAAACCTAGCAGAGTACAAGATGGTAGTAAAAATCCATTAATATGAGCTAAGAAATCTAAATTACAAAGGAGTGAAAAAATGTGCTATTATATCAACTTGAAAGTGCTTAATGTGAGAAGATATAGATACAGGTGCATTCCTGTGTAAAAGGACACTGAGAAGTACAAGGTGGTCTTTGTTATTCATAAACCTCAAAGTGAGGTTGCCAGAGAACTACTTCCGAATGCTAAATTCAGTAGACAAGACTTGAATAATAGCAGTATCCTAGGCTCAAAGTCTACTCTACTCCTTAATGGCAGTGCTGTCAAGCCCGTACGTATAGTTTCACTGTTCGTTAAAACGTTTCTGAAGAACGGTGCAAAAGGATATTTGAAAATCTAAAACCAAAATTGCCTTGTTTGTATTCAGTAATGCTAGCAGCAGTCGTTTGTAGTTACGGGAATAAAATGATGCTGAAGACAGACTCGATACCTTCTCTTTAAAAAGTGAAGTGCGAACCGCAGCACACAAATTTCTGTGCAAGTTTGTCTTTGCCTCAAGTTGGTTTCATAAATGCATGATCTTTCTGTGTCCAAAACTAATCAATAAACGTGTTCACTGCTTCAGACTGACTCTAACCCACCAATAAACCAAGGTTATTCTCAAGGTTGTCTTGCAGTTGTGCGTTTTAATAAGAGGTTATTGCTATTGTATCTGAAACACATTTAAACTAACAGCCTGAGTTAAAAAATAACTTTCTTAAAGTGGCGTTCAGTAACAGAAACCCTATTGTAGGCCATCAGTTTTAACGTATTAAATATTCTCCTTCTTTTCACCTACTCAAATATGATTTCAAAGCTCTGAAAATTCTCACTTATATCTGACAACTCACACCTGTCATCTCCAGGGATGGCCAGTTGCTGTTTTCAGTAACTCTGTTTGAAAAAGAGAATTCCCTTGGTAGTAATGAAAGCAGCTGATGCAGGAATAAACCCAATAATAGTGTTGTGCAACAGGTATTCAAAAACAGCTTACAGTTCTTGTGCTTCAGAGGGGAAGCTGTTGTCCAAGATGTGTGCTCGTTGCTTTAGTCAGGAGCATTTCCTCTTATACGAGAAGATTTAGAGGCTAAATATATGTTTTAGGTAATCTCAGCATTGTTTTGAAATTTGTGCCATTGTAATAAATGGTTAGCACTGGGCAAGTAGCTGATAGTGAATTTGTGTGTTGCCTCTGGTGCTGGTGGTAAAGGAGTCACAAACACAAGAAATAGTAAAATCGGTGGCTGTTGGGCGCGTGGCTTCAGAGTAGTGTTGGGAAAACAAGAAAACAGTGCTTAGCTTTGTTTTAGAAATGTGACCATCCCAAATTACAGTATAAAGGTCTTTCAGGGGCAGCTATTGCACAGACAGCGACTCCTTTTTATAGAACCAATAATATATGTAATATAATAAGATAAATATATAATAAGAGAAACCAATATAACCTGCTCGTATTTGTATTGTAGCTTGGGTCAGTGGCGTGTGATCAGTCTGAGCACCCAAGAGTTCAGCTATCCTTCTGAAGGCTGGTTCATCCTCTTAGATGAAGTGTAAGCATGTGAGAGTGCACGTTTGAATGAAAAGAATGAAATATGGGGAGAAAGGCTGGAGTCACCAAGTAATATTGCTTGGAACTGACAGAAAGTACCAGAACTTGGCTTTTGGAAAGCATCATTCAGTAGCTGGAGAAATTACTGTGGTGGGTTGGATCCCATGTCCCCCCCTTCCCCTCCTCCCTCAATTTTTCAGTTTTGTGAATGTATCTTCTATTGCCTGTGTAAATGCAGGGGATTTTATCTTTCAGAATTTTCTTTAGCACTTCATTTTTCTTTTCAACTTTAATCTAAACATGTGAAGAATATCCATCAGCAGAATGGCACACGCTTTAAGAGCAAGTGACCTAATGTACGTCTCTGTCCCTTATCTGTGTTTTCCTGCAAGTGTAAAATAAATGAGTTTTCAAGTGGCCTGTGTTTTTAATAATAAACCTTTTAAAGTTTCTTTTATCTGCAAGGTGTGTAACCAGTAGTGAGAATTAAATGTCAAAGAAATACTCGCTTAGAGTTGTTGCTTGGTGGTTCTCAAGTTTTCGTTCATTTTCTCTGGGAGTTTTACTGCATCTGTGCGCAAGTAATTTCTCAGCTTACTCCCCCTCCCTCAAGAAAACTCTTTTGATGGACTGTTTCTTTTCTTTCCTTCCTTATTCTTCTTTTTCCAACTGCTTTTGAATCTATTGTTCAATTCAAAATAAACTTCAATATTCTATCTTGTCTAGTTTCCAAGAACTTGACAGAGGTGGCAGATAATGGTAAATCGCATTATGACTTTCCTAAAGGAACAGCTGTATTGGGAACTGAAATATTTGTAACTCCTTGTGGGCTAAGATTACAAAGCCTGATTTCTCATGGCCTTAGCATTGTGAAATGCTGATGCTCATGCAGTTTTGTTTTTGTTACAGTCGAGCTGAAGCATTAAAAATAGCAAGTTGTATTTTAGGCGGTATCTGAACTATTAATCTAGCTACGTGAATCAGAATTTAAGGAATGTTGACAGATTGGATTTATTCATTAGTCCAGAAATTGCTTTTGAAATATTAGTCTGGGCAAATGAGTAGCATGGCTGTGCAAAGTACTACCCCTCAGATGCTTCATTGCATTTTGTATGCTGTGACTGTGTTGGTGCTTTTTCTCCAATATAAACAAAATGCAGTAAAAAAATTAGAGCAGTACGTGTTGTTTTTAAATCTGGCCTAAAAATGGAAGCCAGTCAATTCTACCTGGTTAATTTATCTGCACTGTTCAAAACAACTCTCCAGGAAGATGGGACAATATCTGAGAACTTGTGACTCACGCAGTTTTATTCCCACTGAGTTTGATGAATAACTTGCTTCTTATTCTATCTTCCAAATCTTTCAGGTGAAACAAGCTGTTCTAGGACTTGGGAAATATCCAGAAAAGATTGTTGATTTCAGGAATGTTAGCAGTTAGCCTTGGAGTGAAAGAACTGGCTGGTGAAAGCTATCACTTTGAAGGCGTCATTGTGATGGAGTTGTTACAGTTGATTTGAAAGAGAAAGAGTGAAGGAATTGAATTAAAAATTAAATGAAGCAACTGTCTGTATCTACACGTATTATCTGGTGTTACTACCTGTTCCCTTTATCCCCCTGTTGTCTGAACTGCTGAGGTTGAACAGCTGTTCTGTATTTGTAAAGGATGAGCTTGCTTAAAAATCTACTTAAAATGAGTTTCTGTATAACACAGATTAAACATTCTCTACAATGAGTAAAAGTGGAAAAATACTGCCATATCATTCTGATTGCAGTCTAGTGTTAAATATCGTTTCACGTTTAATTTTTTATTTTTTCTGATGAGTTGTCTTTGATAAAGTGCCACTGTGTTGACTTAATTTGTAATGGAGAGACTTCTCTGAACACAGCAATTGCCTTAGCCAGAAAGAAGGTTGCTGTCCAGTGGAGATATGATTGGAGATATGATATAGTTGGAGAACGATTGGAAAAGACTGGGTGAGTAAGATTTCAGGTTTGAGTGAAGTTACTGCTGTGCAATACTGAGGACTGCATCTGTAGTTTGAGAGGGCATAAGTAAAATCCATTTCAGATTAATGCAAGGAAAGAAAACATCACTACTCAAATTTTATATTTTACTGAGTATTCTTCGGAATAACCAATACTAAAATAATCCCTGTTCCTTTGCCAACACATGGACTAATTCATTCTGTCCGTTGCCCTAGTGCTTTAACTTACAGAAAATAAGTGAATAACAATGGAAAAATAACTAATTTGCTATTTGTGAAACATGAATTGCTTATGGTCATGAGAGCTGTGCTGCTCTTAAAAAATACAGCGTTACAGTGTTACCTGACTGTGTATGTACTTGGTTGGCCACTAGCATGTGAATGAGTATGTCCATATTAATTCACACATCTGTGGCAGTATAGCTACAGCAGTGCAATGATCTTCCTAGAATATGAAACCTTCTGTTCAGTACCAGCATCAAACTGCTCATCGTATTCTTACTAGAGCTAATTTATTTGGAGCTGCTTCCTATTGTAAAAATGTGCATAGTCTTTCATGAATATGATTTAGTCCTTACTCCCTGATTTTTTTATTTTTTTAAAGCACTTTCCTAATCTATTGTTACTATGAATTTTTCTGGAAGCTAATGACGTTCTTGTTTTACTGGCTAAATTTGAAAATGATACTATTGATTATTTCTAGATGGTTGATATTACTATCTTGAATCTTTCCTTGTATTTTGTGAAATCTTGTTGTTTTTCCTTATGTGTGTTTTTTCTTTCTTTGTGGTCATGTATCTCTTGATTTTGTTACTGTTTTCCTATGGTTAGGATTTCAACTCTTATCTCACTTCCAGAGAACATTCAAGTTTTTTTTTTTTTTTTTTTTTCCCTCTTCTGGTGATAGTTCAAAATACTCTTTAGGATTTGTCACAATTTTGAAAGTGCTTTTTTTTGGTCTGTATGTACGTATGCACGCATACGAAGTTAAGGATGCTCAAATCTTTTTATTTTTCTAACTTTGGGATGCCTTCTGTCTTAAATTTCAGTGTGCACTCGTCAAGTGAGAGAACGCAGCTCTCAACAAAATATAGTGCAGTATTACTTATGTGGAAATAAAAGATGGGAGCAACGTTTTCTGTTCCCTTTTTATATACCATTCTTGACTTCCAAAACAGATGGTGGCTTTTACTTCATCTAGTGGCATTTCCAGTATTAAGGCTAATATTCCATTTCCAAGTTGGTAGTAAAAAAACAGAGGTAACGAATCCTAGAAAATGGTAGCTCATAAAATCCTGAAGAAGGGTTTAAATTTTAACTTTGAAAACTTTCTAATAGTTTGAGCAGTTATTCAGCAGCCTTAAAGCGAAAGCTGTGTGTGTGAATCTTTTCTGTTGAAGTCTTTTGAGTTGCTAAATTCCAAGGCATTTGTTATTGGTAGATTTGAGAGCAGCACAAAAGCTTTTCTGTGTTGCACCTGGTTTATCCGTCATGCTTGGATCAGTCTTTGGTTCTGTTTTTTTCCCCTCTTAGGTCAGTTTCTATTATAAGGCTTCTATTGTAGAGTTGGTGTGCGATTTCAGTGAAGAGTGTGCAGTTGGTGACCTCTCCTCTGAGGGTTTTCGGATGAATAGGCGTTAACTTGAGCAGAATCAAGCTCTCATCTTCTTGTTAGGCCTTAACATCCAGGAGAAGGTTTCCCACCACGTTTTCCAGCCAGATAAACTTCAGTGTGTGTGCATGGTGTGGAGCAGACTTCCAGCTTGCTGCTTTAGGATGCACAGGGTTTTTGGGATGTTTCAGTAAAGGGCCCAGTTGCTTCTAAACGCTTTTCTGCCAGTCCTGAAAAACTTTTATCAACAGGTGTGTGCACTTCTAGCTGTGTGTGACACTTGAAGGTTATATTCTCCCAGGCCTCACAGATAAATTAGATATGCAGTGAAAAATTTGAAGATTTTGCACAAAAGGCCTAAACTGTGTCTGAAGGGCTCCCTTTGTAGAGTTCCTATAAAACTTAGCAGTGTAAAGAAACTGCTGCTCCAGGTTGTGCCTCACTGTCTGTTTGCTCAGGGCTGAACAAATGGGGCTCCATCTGGAAGAAATGCACTTTCTCAGAACCTACAGGCAAGCTAATGAAGCAGAGCTCAGTGGAAAAGCAGCACTGTGCACTAAGAGCAGAAGCTATAGCAGTTATCTGAAATGCGTGGTTTCTTGCCTTTAAGGTGTGGGTCTGTATGGACATGGATTTTACTTAATAGTGCTTTGTGAGCTCCTTGTAACAGGTTCACACCCAAACAGTAAGCCTTTTTTTTTTTCCTGACTGGTGCCTTATAGCAGAATGGTTTTATCACAGGCAGGAAAAGGAGGGAAAGGAAGGATAGATATCCCTTATCTCTGTGGTGATTTGTATTTCTTCCTCCTGATGCAAGGGTCTACTCCTGGCACTGGTGGCTGGTTTGTAATAGGCACTTGTCTCATACTGGAACTGAGCTTTAATTTCATAAAATCACAGAATAGTTTGAGTTGGAAGGGACCTTTAGAGGTCACCTAGTCCAACTTCCCTGCAGCGAACAGGGACGCCTACAGCTAGGTCAGGTTGCTCAGAGTCCCGTCCAGCCTGACCTTGAGTTTCTCCAGGGTCGGGGGCATTCACCACCTCTCTGGGCAACCTGTTCCAGTGCTTCACCACCCTTATCGTAAAAAAGTCTTTTTCTTAAATCCAGTCTAAATCTCCCCTTTTAGTTTGAAGCCATTTGCCCTTGTCCTATCACCTCAGGTTCTGCTAAAGAGTCTGTCTCCTTATAGCCTCCTTTAGAGACTGATAGGCAGCTGTCAGGTCACCTCGGAGCCTTCTCTTCTCCAGGCTGAACAGCCCCAGCTCTCTCAGCCTGTCCTTGCAGGGGAGATATTCCATCCCTTGGACCGTTTTTATGTCCCTCTTCTGGATAAACTCCAACTCAGGACTCCACATCTGGACACAGCACTCCAGGTGAGGTCTCACCAGTGCAGAGCAGAGGGGCAGGATCCCCTCCCTCAGCCTGCTCCCCACGCTTCTTTTGTAGCCCAGGGTACGGTTGGCTTTCTGGGCTGTGAGGGCACATTGCTTTCTCATGTCCAGCTTGCCACCCACCTGTACCCGCAAGTTGTTTTTGGCAGGGCTGTACTCTGTCCTTTCGTCCCCCAGCTTGTATTGGTAGTGGGGGTTGCCACGTGCTTCAAGTGAACGATTTTCTCCAGGTCTGGCAGAACTGGAAGATGTTGTTGAGAACTTCGTGTGAAATTCGTACTATGGAGCCTTTAATGTTTAAATGTATTAGTAGATATTGCTTATTTGGTGGAATTACTGTCAGAATTTTGGAACTATACTTACTAGCTGTGGGCAATATTTTTCATTTTGATTTTAATTACCATCGGTATTGAACTGCAGATTCTTAATAGTGCTGCTATGTGTACTGTATCGTGTCTGGAGTTGCAGAGACTCGTAAATCCTAATTTTAGAATGGATGGGGAAAATGTAGAGAACTATTGAAGGCAGAAGTTATATTTCAAATGCAAACTTGTCATAAATGTATCTCATTAAAGGAGTTACTAAGTTCCACAGATGGAATTTTTCCCATCTGTGTTCAAAAGGTGTCCTTGAAAGAGGTGGAAGGAAATGGCTCCTTTCTTCAGTGGCTCAGTTCCTGAACCTGAAGATGAACCTTTTCCCATTCTTTTAAAGTCAATCTCACTGTTTGCTTTCCAATTTTCTTTTTTTTTTAAGACAATAAAACAGTGCTTTTGCATGCTATACAAATGATTTGAGACACAGGTTTAAGATGAGATAATTAAAGTTGCTATCTACAGTTCGCTTCTATGCCTGTGCTCACCTTCTGTTAAGGCTGAGGAAAACGTGATATAATGTTTTGTTTCTTCATTGCATCGTAATACTTCAGATCTGATCCAGCAAAGTACTCAACCTGTCAAATGCATCTTTTTTTTTTCCCTCTTCACCTCCCCCTCCTGGAATAGCTCTCTTGGATGCGATTTCTGTGTTGGTTTGTTATAATAAGTCACCTTGTTCCCTTTACTAACAAACTGTAGACGTGACTGCAATAGCCATTCTGCCCTTAGGTATACTTGTATTTCTGGTAAATGTGTGTATATCCTTTTGATCTCAGTTATGTTTGCACGTTTAAATATTTATAAAACAAAATTAAGCTGAAAAGTGCACAATTCTAATTGTGCTCCTTGTCTGTCTTTACTTCAAGATGTGAGTGAAAGGCATGACAATTTTTCTTCCATTCTTCTGCTCAACTGTTTTCTGTATTGCAGATGAGGAATTGCTTACTGCTTCCTTCAGAAGTATATTGAAGGGGAATTGGAAATATCCAGGTTATTGAAATAACTGTTATTGGGTTCACAGACTGTGAATTGAGTTCTACCTATGTATTCAGTCCTTTTGCTTATTTTCTTAGAAGTTCAGGAAACTGGAGTTATTAATCAAAAGAAAAAAGTTTCTCGTGTGCGGGAATCCTAAACCAAAACACCACACTCCTTGCTTTCTATGCATAGAAAAACCTTTTTCTTCCATTTCCCCTCCCTCTCCCCCCCCAGCTTCTTCCAAGAGTTAGTCTTGGAGGTAAGAAGGAGGTAAGAACAAGCAGTGATTATTTGCATTCAAAGAGGATTAGAGACAGGACTTTGAAATGCAGGCTAATTCACTGGGCACTTCTGATATTGTAGAATTAACGAGAGGTGGCATTAAATTGTGCCTGAACATTTGTTGGAGTAGCTGTGCATTTTTCTGCTTGAAAGCCGGCAGTGGTTTTGAGTGATGGGTGGTTTAATGTTGTAGCTAAACTATTAATCCCTTACTTGTGCTGGAAGGAGTATTCCCATCACCTTTTTCCCTGCTACTCTGCCTGCACGCACCTTCAGCTTCTTCCCTTCCATCAAATCACATAATCTAGTGGTTGAGCTGGTGGTTTTAAATAAAAGCCTAACCACTGCAATGGTATGTACTTATGTACCCCCTGCCATGGTCCGAAAGCTCACTGTCAAGTCGATTGAAGGAAGCCAGTCAGTCACCAAGGCTGAGAGCAGCGTCTGTGAGGGGGGAAGTGGGCCCCATCAGCAGCTCACTGCAGGGATGTGGTGAGGGGCGAGCAGCCCCGTGCAGCAGCATGGATGTCAGGGGGGCCTACACCAGCCGTTTGCTCATGGTGCTTTGTGGTGCAGCAGCTGGAGGCTGTGTTGTCTTTGGGTTTCTTCCCCTTGCTGGACTGCTTGTTCTGTAGGATTTCTTTGATCTGTAGGACTGTTAAACAGGGATGTAGGCTTACCGGGTTAATTTTTAGAATGACTAACAGTCCTACTGTATCTCTTGGATCTGAATTGGAGTATGTATCCTTCTGTTAAGCTGCCTGAATGTCCAGATTTCACATCTCACAAAGCTCTGAGGTGAGGAGCAGAATGTGCACAGTAATTCTCAAACGAGCGCAATGGCCATGCCTTTCCATTTAGGGACCTGCATGGGCACTTTTCCTACTTTGTCCCATTCTAGAAGCTGGTCATTTTTTGACATATTTTTTAACACAAATGAATTCTTTGCAAATGTTATGAAGTGCAGGGAAAGCAGTAGGTGTTGAGACAGGGATGCTAAAATGCTTCTTCCAGAGTATATACCTGAAACCACTAACAAATGCGAGAGAGAGAATGATGATGACCAAAACCTCTGGAGGTGGACGTACCAATGAGAGGCTTTCAACAAGTTGGAAGTGATGAAGTTTTATGGTGTCTCCTTGACTCTTCTGTTTTTTCTTTCCTGACACGTGTACATCAGTTACCACGTCACTCAGCCTGTTATGAATGATGGTGATTTATGATTAATTTACGCTTGGATTTTTTCCCAATCTACTGCAACTAAAAGAACAATGTAAATCTTGTTGCTGCCGTTTAAACACTATCTAAAAAAGCTCCAAACCAAACAAACAGCAACCCCCTCCCCACCCCCCCATGAATTAATTATCATAAGAAATGTCTTTTTGTCTCTAATAATCTTTCCTTTTGGGAAATGAAATTGAGTGATAAGATTTAGAAATTTTGAATTTAAGTGTTGCAGAGGCTTTATTTTTGTAGTCTGTAGCTGGTAGTACTAGCCAGTGAGATTTTTATTCCAGATGGGATAAATTTAACAGGGAGTACTGAGTGGACAGACCTTTTTGTTTTCTGCTTCTGGCCTCTGTTCCTGCTTTCCTTTTTGGAGATGGTTCTTCCTTGCTTTCAAAATTACAGGTGCACTTGAGAGTTCACCATTCCATCAATCCCATTACCTTTAAATGTTTCTCCTGCTTTTTTCCTTCCTCTCCTGCCATAACCTGTTCCTGCCACAACCTGTTAAACGTTTATGCAGCCTAATGAATCATGAGAATCGATGAACAGTCTTAGCAAGAGCAGCAGAGCCTTTTAATGGCTCCTCTGCAGTGTTCCCATTGCATTAATGTTCTTTCCGATGCATGAGACTTTCACCTCACTTCAGCTATTTCTAGAGTGAGGTGACTGTCTCTCTCATGAGTTGGAGTGAGATTCTGATTTGCTCTTTGGTCCTTGGGCGCTTTACAGCAAGTGCCACTCTTGCTTCTGTCGGAGGCAGGCTGTACTGAGTCTTCTGCTCGGTTGGTCGGGCTGCTTTAGGCAGGGTTGGTTTGGGTTAGCTGGTGGTATTAGAAGTGGCCTCTGTCAATAAGGTGCGTTCTTACCCACTCTTAGTTTAAGTGAGCAAATTGTTTATATTATTGCCCCTTCTTTGTCCTTTGGTTGAAGACCTCTTCAGCTATACAGTGCAAAAATGTTGTAGGGTTTGTTGTGCGTCTTCATTGGGTTTTTGTTTTCTTGTGGGTTTTTCGGTTGTATACTAGCTTGCCAGTTCTGGAAGGCAGGCAATGCTTAGTTTTCTCCTGCTCCTGAGGGGTGATAAGGCTGACCACTTAATTTGAACACTTGTTACTGGAGTTGATGAAATATAGGCAAAAGAGAATATGGCTTATCAGAGAATCAACATCATGCGGTTCTGAAGAACTTACCGTTTGTTGTAGTGTATCGCAATGCAATCAAAAACTGCATAGCATTTCCATGCTGTTCAATTAACCTGGTGTGTATTAAACCACTACAGGGATTTGAGGGATAAAACATACTTTTAGTTTTAGGCTATCTCCAAGCTCATTTCAAATTTTTTTCCTTAAAATATACAGGAATGCAAATCTTTGTATTTAACAACTTGTCCATATTTAAAACTCTGCTGTAACCTGGGGTTTTCGGTACCAATTGTCGCCTTTCAGTGGAACAAGTTTATAAAGCCCAGGAATCTTAAATGAAGCTTTACCAGAACTTCCAGTTTATTCCATTTGCTGTACAAATAAGTCTTCTGCTGCAAAGTTGGATCAGGCTGTCCTCAGAGAATGTGTGTACGTTTGTGCCAGAAACTTCAGAGAAAGCATTATTTTTGTCTGACTCAATATACGTTTATGAAATGTCATGTCAGGTTTTATAGTTCTTCTGGTACTTCAAATAGTGCCTGTAAGCACTAAAATATGTGCTGTGCCCTGACTAAAGGTAAACTTTACAGATAAGTAGGCCTCAAAGGCACTTAGTTTTGTCTGGAGACTGCAGGTTGTAGTAGCAGGCACTTTCAAAATGCTTTGAGTCTATTCAGTGAGACTATATCTAAACATGTGGAGCTATCAAATTGTAACTTTGATTACTTTTTCACATTTCTTGAGGATTTAGAATTGCCTTTTTGTATGCACATGTGGTGACTGTGTGTTCTTGTTCTTCCTTAGTGGAAGCTTCTATTATACTTGGAGTATTTGAATGTATGAAAGGAATGTACCTTTGACAGTAATTTGCTTAAACCAAGTAAAGGAATTAAAAGGAGAATTAAATTCTTTGCTGTAATAATATCAGACTACTTCTAAAAAAATTACTTTTCATCAAATTTTGCAAAGTATTTTCAGTGCTTTTTTGGTTACGTATGTTTCGCTTCTTGATGTACTTGGAAATGTCTGTCTTACTGATGCTAAGCAACTTGGCAGCCAAATAAAAGCAGCATTTGCTTACAGAATATTTCCTGCCTGTCTTGCTTGTAAGAATCACCATTCTAGGCATTCTGGAAGCATGTTTTGTCTGTTTCATACAAAACGTTTTTGCTGACAAGGGAAGACATGGAAGCCCCTTAACGCAATTACATTAAATTTCTAGGGTGTTTGTCTGGCATGTAGGAAAGCTGGACTCATCCTCTACAGGAGGAGACTTGAAGTATATTTCTTGAGACATCCTCTTGGAAGGCGGCAGGTCAGAAAGCGAGCAGATGAGTCTGGCTCTTTTTCCTTAAGTTTCTCCAGGACTAGGAGTAACCGGTGCTTCAGAGCCTGCTTAGCTATTCTGTAAGCATCTCCTGGGTGTCTGTTCGTGAGCTTGTAAACTGGGTTAGGGAAAAGAGAGGCTGCTGGCAGCACCAGCAGCAGCAGACAGGGTTGGTCTTGGACTGCCTCCATGCACAGCCAGGTTTAAATCCTTTCTCAGGTAACTAGCTTCTGCAGGGAGCCCTGTTGTTTGGTTGGGGATCTGAATCCTAGCAGGCACTAGCCTGTTGCTGTGCCAGGTGTTGGGCTGTGTAGAGTCAGGGTGCTTCTGTGTATCTGGCCCCAAGTGCACAATCAGAGCAGTATATGAAGTGCAGAGAGAAGTGTCTGCTTCAGCGCGAGCACCTCTTCCAAAATCAACTGATTTGTACCGCATGATGCAGAGGAGCCTTGTATCAGGCCGGTTGGATCAGACGATACCTTGAAGACGCTGCTAGTTATTCAGTTTCCTTTTAGGAAGTCATTGGTAGAAGGAGATCTGTCTGCAGCTGGCCCTTGGCCAGTGTCTTAAGAGCAAGTACCAAAACGATATTAAGCTTCAGCTTGTATTTCATCCCATGATGCCTCTCTTTGCAATTATTCCATCTTAAAATATGCTTCCAAAATAGAGCCTTCTATTTTGTTCTTTGATTCCGTGCTTTGTATTCTGCATGAACAATGTTGAAACTTGCCTTGCTACCTAGTGATGAGCAAAGGAGGTCTCTTCCAGTTTGACAGGTATCTAAGGTGGCTGGATGGCTTTAGCCCATAGGGTAGTGCTGTGTGTTCACCCATGAGATGTTTCCATCTGCCTTGCTGCTGTTCCCAGTGGAGGAGGCAGTGAGCAGCTGTCTTGGTAGCATACGCTGCAGTCATGGCTCCCAGCCATCTCCTCTGCCTTCATGTTGTGTGGTGCTCAGCATCCGGGTCTGCAGTGGTAGGAAAGACTGGAGGCACACTCAGCTTCCAGCTGATGCTTTTAACCACAAGAGCTTTTCTGAAATCTGTGTTGACTTGCCACTTACAAGGCATGTGATGTCTTGATGTATCTAGTGATGTTATGCGTTGGTAAATTGTTCTGTTAGTGACGGGAAATCAGTGTAGGATAGAAATCTCTGCTATAATGAAATGTAGTACATCACAGTTAAATGTCAAATCTGTGACACTTGAAATAGGAGTTTAAATGAAAAATAGGCATAAATAGGAAAAACAATAGTACTTCTTCTATAGAGGAGTAATACCTAGAGATTTGGATCAGTTTAGTGTCTTTTTTGTGCCAACTGAAATAACAATTGACAAAACACTAATTGCTTTGAAACATGTCTAAGGAATATAGCATCAGATGCAAATAAATATACCCAAACCAGAAGGGTAGGCAGTCTGGAAGATCTAAGTAATGCTAATGAAACGATCCAATAACGTATGTCTGTGTATAATTACAGCTTTCTAAACTAAAATGGCACTAATCTTACATTTCTTGTTGCAAATGATCACATCTTGCAGTAGATGTGTAGAAATGCTGTAAAAATGAGTTTGAATCTTGCTTAGCATTTGTACTAAGTACCTCATCCTCCTTTCCCACCCACCACTCAGTGCAGTCTTAAATGTGTAACTAATCATTTGATGAAGCATTTTTTGGTCGATGTGAATTAGCTGAGAGTCTGAGTCTTGAAAGTGGAATTTCCTACTGCACCTTTTCCATATCTCAGATTAAATCTACCAGGTTGTGTTAATTAAGTGGATGAGTTGAGCAGGAAAGGAAAAGGGGTGACAGCAAGGTTTATGAACTAATATTTGCTTTTTCAGGGGTAGAGAGAGTTTAATGTTTTCTGAAATAACAAGTTGCTATACTTTAGTGATTAATCAGCCTTAAAAGAAAAAAAAGGAAGCAAACACAACTCCCCAGATTTATTCCATTTTACCTGTAGCTAAAGCTACCCTGAGCTATTATACGAGGGCAACTCCAAAAGTAATGCCCCCAGTTTTATGATGTTGGCCCACAATGTCAGAGGGGGATGTTGGTGGTATGGCAGCAGAGGCAGAACCTTCCCACCACTATCCCGTTCCATGTTGTTGCTGTGTGACAGATGGCAGCAGAGGGGCACTGTGACCAAATGGTGTCTGACATGGAAGTGCTGATGGAGCAAAGGGGTGGAATTGAACTCCGCCATGGGCAAAAAGTGGCACCCATTGACATTCATCGACACTCCCTGTATTTTTAGGGAGACCAAAGGGTGGGTGTGAGCACAGTGAGGCGGTGGTGGTGCATTTCAGCAGTGGTGACAGCAGCAGTGGTCACCTCCACTGGTGCAGATTTCTGTGAGCACTGCATGCAGGCTCTTGTTCATTGCTGGCAAAAATGCACAGCTAATGGTGGTGACTGTTGAAAAACAGCGCTTTGTAGCTGAGAATGTGCTCCAACAGTGTTACTGTGCTCTTCTGTACCCACTGTAGTTTCCATGGAAATAAGTAGGAGGCACTACTTTCAGAGCAACCTACATATTAAATCAGAGTAGTAAACGCTTTCCTTGTTCTTTTTTTTTGCTGAAATTATTGATTTACAAACCAGCAACCAAGTTAGATAGCTGAAGTAGGTGTCCATTTATCTTCATTTTCAGTGGAAAAAAATGTATTGTGCTTGCGATTTGCAAAGAATTTTAGCAAACTTGGTAAGTAAATGTACATCAGCTTCTGAGCTTTTGGAGTAGTGAAAGTATTTAGATAATTGAATTTATAATTTAATTACATTTCAGTTAGGTTCACTTGGTACTTCCTAATATTACTGAAGTACTGCTGTAAGATTTCTCACTAAATGGAGTTGAAAGCTTGCAGTTTTCTCTTTGTAGGCCTTCTGATACTGAAGAATAATGGGAAGCTGTGACATGATGAGTAAAAAATTTAAAAAAAAAAAAAAATTAAAAAAAAAAATAAAGAATTGATATGTACTAAATCCCTGGCACTGCATTGTAGTTAAATGCACAGATGTTGCTTTACATGTTCTGGCCTGAGAAAGTAACATCACAAATGAGGACCACAAATATTACTGCAGTGGTGTTCTATGTGCATCTAGTGTTTGGCTAGCACCCATGATGTTTGGCTAGCTGACTTGTTATTTTTTCCAGCAAGCTCAAAATACTTGTCCAAATGTATTTTCAGCAATCAAAAATAACCTCAGGTTACAGCTTGATGTTGTCAGCTTTTTTTAGTATGCCAGGAAAATAATATTATGACACATTAAATACGAATATCATTAATAGTATTTTAGTCTTTCCTAATTCTACTTCTTAAATCTCTTCACATTCTCATGATTAGAACTGTGCCTCCCATTAAGCAGTTTCGGTTGTTTCAATCTTGCCTTAAGCTTTGTTTTTTATATGACAATTCTGTCAAAGCGAGCATTGTTATGGTCCACCAAGAAGATTACTCGTCAAATACAAACAACTTATTAAGATTACTGTAGAAATCGGTGTTTTGTTTCACTCTAAGCAAGCTGAAAAAGCAAATCTTTCCTGTGATGACAACATAGGAATGTCATTTGACCATATGCTTTGTTCCTGTTGCGCCAAATTAACATGGTGATGCAATTTACACTTAGGATCAACCAGTTTCTTTGGATCTCTGGTGTATTTATATCTATGGCTTTAATGTCTGCTTTCTTTCCCTTTCATGCACTTTGTTCTCTCTAAAGGATATAATGTATTTTTTCCCCTTAAAAGGCAAAGATGTCTACATATAGCTTCCAAATGCTTTATTGAGTGAAAGTTAGTGATTACCAATAGAACATCGTTCAAAGAGACTCCTTTTGGAGAAGAAAAAGCCCTAATCCAAGGCACAAAGGTTAGAGATCAAAATCACATACTCTCCCATCCCTGTTCTGTTTGACAGGGAGCCGGAGGAGGGAGGCTGAATATCCAGCAGCTTGTGTTAGGAACTTCCATCCCGGCAGCATGGATTGCCTGAGAATTTCTGCAGGTCATACCGGAGTAGCTGGGTAGAAGCCTCAAATTCATAAGAATTCAAAAGCTGCATTCAGCTTTCCTAAATCTAACTCTTATCCTGCGTAGTTTGTTTAACTGAGGAGGTGGGCAGACACAGGAGAGAACTTGATATATCATCATGCCTAATGACACATGTTCCTGTGCTGTTAAGTGTAATGGGAAGGCAGAGGTTTCCCCTAAAGAAATGAAGGGAAGGGGTGTGGGAAAAAAAGAGAACGAGGAGGCACTCAATGCCTTTTGTTTAACTTCAGGAAAAATCCCTCCAATGTATTTGGTTGCTTATTGAATGTTTTGCATTTATTTTTCAATTAATATATTTTTTTCTTTGTCTCATTACAATAATTTGGAACATTGAAGAGCCTGGTAGAATTTTTGCAGAGCTTGACATTCTTGTATTGGGAAGATTTTTCTCCCAGCTACGGTTGATATTTGCAGTTATTCATTAAGTATTTCCGTACTGTTGCTATCTTTAAAATGGTGTACAAAGCCAAATAGCTAGTAAAATTCAGACTTTCTAGAACCAAAGAATGCTGATGGGGCTTCAGTGTGCTGATGAGACTTAGAGCATGGTGAAAGATGCTTTCATTTCCTAGCATGAGCCATGATAGTTGTCTTGATGTATTTTCTTATTGTCTTAAACTTTTGTTTGTTTTTAAGCAGGATTATTGACCTCCACACGGCCCTACAGCCCAAAACATGGGTTGCATCGTGAATCTAGTATGAGAACCTGGACAAATTCCTTCTCTGATATCCTCAATACATGATTCTGTGAAAAACATCCATTGACAGCATTTTTAACTTATTATTTGGCTGCTTCTCTAGAAATGATTACCAATAACAAAGCATCAGCATTGAGTTTTGTATTTCAGTGCTTTAGAAATGCAATCCATTACCTTTGAATCTCCAGTTATTAGTGCCTACTTAATGTAGGCATTTAAGCTGAATTTACATCGAGAAGTTCAGCTTATGTGCCTGGGGGCATGCTGAAAAGCTATCAGTTATGGTTTAAACGTTCTCCAAAATGAATTTGGCTCATTCCTCCTACTTATTATGCTAAAGAATGGTCAGGTATGGCTGAGGAGCTGCAGTGGCAGAGACCATTTGCAGCAGGCAACTTGCCTCTGTAACAGGGTGATGGTATGCTTGGACAGGTTGCTAGAGGAGGTGCAAACAGTTCTGCTATTCATAGTAAAGATGTTGCTTTTAGTGGGGTTGCACAAGTAAAGCCAAGTTTGTAATAGGACTACCTTGATGAAGGTGTAGAAAAGGTGACAAAATTTCCTTTGACAAGTGTCCGAGAGCAGCAAAAGCTGCTGGCACTGAAATCAGTTGGCTAAGTATAGTGTGTGAACCAGCATACTATTGCTAATTATCTTTTTTTTTTTTTTTTTAATTTACCCTCTTCTCAACTTCATCCAGGTATATAATCAGGTGTATAACTCAACTGTACAATATGAACTCTAATTGACATCTTGTATTTCTGTGATAACGAAAATACGAGAGTATGGGGTTGATATTTTTTCCCTGATGAAAGAAAATTGAGACTTAAAGATTGAGGGAAAATGTTGGAATTTGGAGAGAGAGGAGGATAAAAACTTAATGCTTTTTTGTATAGCCTCTAAATGGATTTTATCAATATTTCTGGAATAACAAATCCATCAGAGTTACCCACGAAACTCAGAATAAGCTCTGCTGAATCAAATATATGGAAACAGCAACTTGTGAATATTTTGGAAGGCTTTTTATTCAGTCAGAAAACTGCCACTCTGGATATAATTGCTGGATAACTGGACTTCATTTTGAGATAACTTTTGTAGTTGGGCTATTCCTTGCTGGATGAGGGCTTTCCTCAGGTTTCATTTAATTTTTGCCTGCCTTGCTCGTTTCAGTTTTTCTGATCAAAACTTTTTTTATTCTATTTTTCATGGAATGCTTCCTTCTTAATTCTTACTTTCTTCAGTTAAGAATTGTTGTATAAATTAAATGCAAATGTCTGCCTTAAACTTTTTGTCCATTTCTTCCATCTTCTTAAGCAATAGTGGAAATGACCATCTTTTCTCTTCCAAAATTGAAAGCTAGCTCTCCTGGACTGCTAAATAAGCTTAAAATCCAAAAAGATAGTTATTGCTGTTTTCTTTGAAATCTCAGAACTATATAATCGTTAAAATAGTATTCTTAACTGGTATACTTTGTTTTTCAGGAGGACCCAAATGACATTGATGCTAAAAGGAAAGATGTGCGCGTCAGTGATGGGGAGGACAAAGCACAAAGTGTGGAGACATTACCTCCAGGTACTGCAGTAAAGTTCATGACCTGTAGGCATAGAACATACCTTCTTGATAGCCATAAAGCAAAGCAGTTCTTCTGATTCTAATCATTCTTTGTAGTTTGGAAGTGATAGGATTACTTTAGTATGTACCTCTGTTCTAAAAATGTCAGCTTCCTTAAATCTTGCTTCACTATTTCTTTGGGCTTAAAATCATAGAAAGGAAGTGACTCTTTGCTTGTACGTTTGTCTTGCAGTAGGTTTGAGCTGCTGTTAGAGGTTCTAGTATAAAAGTAGTCTATTTCTCTATGGATGATGCTGGCAGGCAACAGACAAGTCACCTTGGAATGGTACTTCTGGCAGAAGATTCAGCCAAGGTTCAGATGTTTTTGCCTTCATTTAGCTTTTGTGACAAAGGTGTGATGTAGCAGGCTTTTTGACTGTGCTGATGGTGTACCCTATTTTTCTTGTGCTTCCTGAGATGTTGGCAAAGAGACAGAGCAATGTGAGTTGTTATTTGAATGGAGTCGTGACTTGAAGATGAGCTGGGACAGTTAAATGTTAGGGAACCTTCAGTTGATGTGATTGCTCTAAAAATTCTTTTGCTGCTTAACTGCTTCGCATCAATGAGATTTAATACATAGTTGGAACTGACATACCAAAGAATGCAGGAATACTGAAATAGATTTGAATATTTTTTACACTTGATTCAAAAAGTTTACAAAGAGGACAACTTCTGATCAGATGGCTTCAAAACATTTTTTACTCTTTAATTAATCCTTATTTATGGCTTAAAAATATATATATAAGCCAAACATTTGAAGTTGTGTGAGATCTCGAGGAAAGAACTAACCAAAAGAAAGAAGCAACTGGAGGCGTGATTCTTGTTTTGCAGTCTTAAAACCCTGATACTGGATAAGCCTTTTAAAATTCATGGCTTTTTTCCTGCAGCCTTTAGCTTGCCTTGTCTTGGTTGCTCTCTGGAGAGGACAAATGAAACTCTTGCTACGTATATATGCTTTTTTGGCAGATTTTTTTACTTCGTTAATGAATTGGGAAATAAATCCATTAAAACAAACAAAACAGCTTTGTTCCTGGCAGATTTTTCAAAGTGCTTTGTCCTGAACAGAAATCTCTGCAAGTTAAAGTATTTTCCCTGATGGTGGGATTACAGGTCAGCTGATGCACACCTTCCAACTAGAATTCTTACTTCCACTAATATTTATGTGGAAAATAAAATTTTAAAAATCAATATTAATAAATACTGAGTATTTTGTGCATTCTGAAATGAACCCTATATATGTCTTCAAAGACCTTCCTTTCTTTGTTGCCCAAAGTAGCTGTTTGAGTATTAGGAGCGTGAAGTATCATAGGTCAAAAGGGAGAGAGATCAGGAGCTGGAAGGTTAGAAGTAAAATTAAGTGTAAAGTAGGACAGATCATGACTCCTTTCATTTAATCCATTGATTAGCAGTCTCTTATGACTTGATTTAACAAGCAGGGTAATGATTACTGCAAAGTAGTTTGAGTCTCGAGTCAAACATCAAAGGCTTCTCAGAATTTTGCACTCTTAAGTCACTATTTTGTTGATTTTCAATTTGAGTAGGCAAATTTCTGAATCCGAATGAAATCTGTACTTCTGCAGATGCTTTTTGGGTGTTTTAGAACAAAATGATCAAATTTTAGATGGGTTTTGGTTCAAAACTGTCATGCTTTTCTGTTGAGGTTAGGAGAGCTGTAGTTTGTTTCACCATTATGCAGTATAGTGTCTTTCCCAATTTCTAGAAAGTAAGGAATTTATTTGCTATTTTTCGTTCTTGAAATGACTTAGTATAAACATTTAACTGCTGTTTTTCTACCTTCTGTATATCAGAGTTTATTAATCTTTTGTCATTTTGTGGCCTTTTTGTGTGTTGCAGATTTATATTTCTTGTTGTGTGCAAATAGTGATGTCAGCTTTTATAGTAAGACTATCTGACCCTGAGCTGCCTGCATGGATAACTAAAGCAGAACTATATAGCCAGTTCTTTTTAAATTCGTTTTCAGCCTTAACCAAATGATAGGAGTTTCAGCAGTTATTCAGCTAGCTCCTTCTGTTAGTTAACAAAGGTCTGGAATCCCTTAATGTCTGTAAGTCAAGATAATCATATTTACATCAGGTATCCTACTGCTTTTAAGCTCCTCTGAGTCAGTAAGAGGGAGCACAAGCTATTTGTGGAATTTTCTATCTATCCATTCTTACCCTTCAGTGCCTGCGGCTTGGTTGCTCACAGATTTATCTGCTGTGCTTTTTTCCCCCCTCTTCTATCTGCCTTCAAGCTGCTTTTACTGTAATCTGAGTTTTTCCTAATAGATCTGATATATGCTTCACGCAGTTGACAGGATCTTCTGCTGGAGCCAGAGCCAGGCTTTGCCTCCTTTCTGCCTTCTGAAGCCAGATTAACTTGTGTTTTTTATTCCACAGGGCTGGAAATGGTTTCCTTTCTTGATTTCTCCATGCTCCCCTCCCTCACCCCCCCTCAAGTGTGTTCTACACTTTCTGGGCTGTTTTTTGTATTTCCTGATTTTAAAATCTTGGAGAACAGTAAATGATACCTTTTTAATGATATACATCAAGCTTTACTTGGATGGAAATTAAAATGCAAATACATCTACAAAACGGACACTATTTTTTACGTACAGCTACTCACAGTTTCAGAGTTTAAAAAAATAAATAAAAATCAAAATGTTTCCTATTGAAAATGAACCAGCTTATTTAAAAAAAAAAATTGCAGTGAATTCCACTGTTTCCATTGACTGCCTCCTCCAAGACCTTAGAGTTGGGAAGTACCTGTTTCTGTCTGTGGACAAAAAGCAGCAGCTTCATTGCATTTCACTTTTTTTTCCTCATCTCTGCTCAGCTTCTCAGCCTCAGAACAATCCTGCTAGTGATGAACTTAAAACTGAAGAACATCTGACCTTTGCATTTGAAAAATAAGCACTTGTCAAAAGCAAGTTCAGCAGTGCAGTATGCCCTGGTTCCAGATTCTTAGCCAGCTCAGTGATTTTGGGCTCTATTTGACTCAGTTAGCAAACCCTGCAGTTCATTTGCTGTTGAACGTAAATGATTTATCTATTGTCGTGTTAGGTGTCACTATAGGTTGCCTTAAAACTCACACTTAAGTTTGAAGTTACCAACCTGCTCAATTTAGGTTTCAAATAATGTATTTACATTTTTGCATATTCATTTCTCCTGGCAAAGTCACTGAAAGTCAGGAGACTACGAAGCCAGCTAACTCCCCAGAAGAAATTAAATCAAGTGGGTTCCTATGAGCGTACCTGAGAGAATTGTTCAACAGAAACATCATTGAAAAACGTTTTGTGTTTTAAAAGCTACTTCTATCTTTGAAATTTAGTAGATAAATTGTCAGAAATGAAAGCTTCTCTGGAAAAGAAAGGCTGGATGGTACAATCTGGCTTTGGATCAGCCTTCCATTTTCAAGCACTTAACACGTAACCACGTGGATGGCTCACGTCACATGCTGTGGTTAGTGAAGAACACAACCAGCTTAAGAATGCTGGCAGTACCTGTGCCACAGGTGGGACATTCTCATGACATCTTATTTTAGCTCCCTTTGCCGCTGGATGGATGGCAACTGGAGGAGCAGATGGGGGTGGCAGTGCTCAAGTAGGCATTGCAGTAGGAACCTGTGAAAGTTGGAATGTTGCTTGAAAGTTGAAAATCCTACATGAATTCATGTAAATGCATTCTAAGAATAGATTATAATATATTATAAAATGCAGTAATGCATGAATATCTTCATTTTTAGAACAGGAAAGTAGCAATAACTTTGTGTTATAACTTTCCCTTACTACCTGATAACCAAAGTACACCTTGGTTCCAAGCTGCTTTTATAGATCAGCTCCTCAGGTGGTCCTGAAATTATAGAGAATTTTTAATCAGCTTGGTGGTGTTTGTCTAGGTAAACAACAAGCAGTTACTGTATTTAATGAAGGAAAATGTTCTTTCAGTCTTCTAACAGAAGTTTGCATAAAATAGGTAAGGTATGTTTTATGGATGCAAAGCTTAAATGAGGCCCACTTTAGTTTCTGTGCTTCACAGGTTGGGAGAAGGAAGAAAGGCAAACCTTGAAGTGTCTGAGCAACCTCTGTCTCGTTAATAGCTGGTATATTGTATATAATGATATAAATGGTATATATGGTATAAAATGGTATACCTACTGTGTGTATCAGCGTACTTTAGGATATGTGTGAACTTTAGTATTTGCCTAAAAGCTGGACTCAAAAGGAGTAGATTAAACTAGAATTTGAGCTCTGATTTTCTTGAGTTACGGGTGGTATAAATTTGCTGTAGGTAACAAAAGTTTGACTGTCAGTACAAAAAAAAAAAAGTAGATGTTCAATCAGGTAAGAAATAAGTTCTGATACATTTGATATCAAACTGTTTTACAGTTGAAGATCATGAATATTCTGTAATTTTGTTCCTAGGAGGTGGATTTGTATCTCTAAAATTGAAAGGTAGATTAACATCCAAGTGCTGCAACCAGTCATGTAATAGCACCCTCCTTGTTAAAGAGGGATTAATCTGTGAATCCTTTTTGAACCTAAAGAAGCTTGCAGTTATGTCACATAATTCATACTGGAGAGCTATGTAGTAATCTGCCTACATGACTTCATTCTTAAAAATCAGCATTTCATCTTGTAGTTCTAAAAGGCTTCTTCCTCGAATGGTTTGGTTGTAGTCTGAGTAATGAGATGGTAGTAAATTAAATGGGAATGTCTTGGAAGCCTCGATCTTTTTAAAGACCTGACATCTTAAAGTACGTGGATATTTGAAAGTTTTGTTTTAAGTGAGAGTTGTGGTAGTTGGGGCTAAAACAAAGAAAATAGATGAAGCATGGTCATCTGATGATGATTTGTGTAAACCGAGAGATGTAAAATGGTTCAATTTCATTAATTCACAGGATGTTCTAGGGCAACTTAATGTGCAGAAGTGAGTGTGATGCTATGCTGTTAAAAATACTGTTGAGGCTTAATTTGTTGCAAAATAAAATTAGTTACGTTTGTATTGATGAATTCTCTTTAAATTACCAAGGCTGGACTGGATGTTTTCTTGTTTTTCTATTGTAGGAAAAGTTCGGTGGCAAGATTTTGATCAAGATGCTTATGTTAGCGCTACCTTGGTGCGATCTGGCCAGGATCCGTATGCCCGCAATAAATTCAATCAGGTAGAAAGTGACAAACTACGAATGGACCGAAACATTCCTGACACGAGGCATGATCAGTAAGTGCCAAACTGAACAGTGTTTGGCTTGGATTAGCCTTTTCATTTGTGTTTTTTGAGCAGTGGGGAGGTTTTTCTAAAGCATTTGTCCAGCTTTCAGAATGTAAGGAACATCCTGAAAGCTGGAGAATGTCATGTCATCTGTGGTGTGATGCTTAAACTGTGGGGTAAAGAACAATAAGTCTGGTTCAAGTTTTTCTGTTTCCATGACTTCCATCAGTGTGTATCCTGTATCAAAACTGACGTTGTATTTCAGTCTGTTTGTTTCTGTTTATCTGATAGGTTTTCTAGGTTTGTAATGAGTTCTTAACTTTGCTCTGATTGACACCTCAACCAGCACAGCTCTGATCAGTGTCCCTGCAGTAAAGCTCTAACATTATTTCTGCACGTGCTGATCTCCAGAGACGTGTTACGTAGTTCTTTACGTGGAGTTGGCTTTCAGGTCTTTCCCAGTCAGCTAGGCTGAGTGCTGAACCCCTTTCCCATTTCTAAGGGGACCTGTGGGCAGAGTGATGGCATGTGATCAGCAATAAAATGATTGCTTCACGGTCAGGTGTCTCTGACATCTTTTTTCTAGTATAAAAACTGTCCTGGGTTTATGGCCTCAAAATTCATACCAGAAGTTGAATTGTAAGGTAGCTTGGCAGTGATACTGGATGAACAACAGTGATGTCACATTTGTCTCCTTGAGTTCTGGGATTCATCGTTCTATATTTGTGGTGATGTTTTTCCTCTTGCTGTAGGAGTGGGGTAGATAATTGTTGAATGCGGTGCTCCATCTAATAGACCACATTTATGTAAACAAAAGGTTACTTTTCTTTTTTCCCAAACCACAATGTTTATCTTACCTGGTTCTGAGAGAGCACGGAAGCCTGCTGCTGCTTGTTGCTGTGGCTTTGTGGTTTCACTGAACGTAGGAGTGGACTAAGCAGGTATGGAGGCTACTTCTGAGGGTGAGCAAAATACGAACAAGGAGTCGATACTGGCTCCATTACTACTTAATATCTTTGTTAATGACCTAGATGGTGTGGCAGAGTGCAATCTCAGCCAGTTTTCAGATGATACAAAACAGAGGGTGGCTGATGTGCCAGGGGGATGTGCAGCTGTTTAGAGGTTGGGTGGGCTGGAGAAATGGGCTGACAGGAGCCTCATAAAGTTCAACAAGGGGAAGCCCAGAGTCCTGCATCCGGGAAGGGACAACCTCATGCACCAGTACCACCTAGGGGCTGAATCTGAACTTCAGATGCTTAAAAACTTTTGCCGTGTCAATCTGCTTGTGCAGATTCAGGAAACAGTGCACTTAAAGCAAGAAAAAAATGTTGTTCTTGCTTGGAGGAGACTGGCATTTGAAAAACAAATGAAGTGACTTGCGCTGATCTTGCTTAAGCAGATTTGATTAATATTAAAGTGACGGTCGCTCATTATGACGTCAATAACTTGAAAATAAAAAGTTGGACGTGATAATTATAAATATTGATATTTTCTTTTAAAAGCAAGGCGAGTGCAACTTCAAAGCATGAAATTAGCCAACTGTGTACAGCTGATCTGCCAAAGTAATTCCACAGTTAGGATGAATATACATTCACAGCTGTATTTGTAGAAGCTGGAGGAGATGCCAGAGGGAGAAAAGGAAGGTGATTGTTTTTTTCCTCCATAATGCTCTTTAGTAAGCAATGGTACAGCAAAGGAGATTTTATAAAAACTTAGGCATTCATTATATAATTTAAATACCTTGTATAATAGCATGTTTTTAGGTTCCTTTTTATCAGGTAATATTGTAAATGGAGTAAAGCAAGTCTTGTATATAATCTGGCATTGGTTGACCTGGAAAGCAGGAAGAATCCTGTGTTTCTTTTGTTGTCTTGAGAGCACTGGAAAGCATAATGCTCACAGAATACTAGAGTTTAAAATAATTTTAAAATTATCTTAAATATACTTTTTTTTTGCACAAGAAATCCATTCAGACTGGTTTCAGACCAGTGTGGTTTCCCCTTCCCTTGCTGGCAGGGAAAGCTCAGCCACCAGCATCTTGAACCTTTTATGATTTAGGCTGAATTTGGAAATTTTCTAGATATTTAATTAGATATTTAATAGTCTCTGTGGGGGCTCTAACAGACAAATGGTCTCCTTTGTTGAGAGTAACTTAAAAGCGATGACAGGAGACAAATTACGTTACAGTAGCTATGATTGTTGTGACTGTGTTGTGGCTGGCTTGCTTAATTTTTTTTTTTAATTATTATTATTAATTTTTTTAAGTGGTCCTAGAAAAGAGCCCTGCAATGAAGAGCGAGAGATGTTTCTGGTGATTTTTTGCATCTGTGCTGGGCTTGCTGGGCTTATTACTTAGACTTTGTCGTGGAGTAGACTTAAGTGCCCATCAGTCTGTAGTCGTCTCAAAAAAAAAAAAAAAGAGGAAAAGAAAATCACTCAAGCAGTCATTCCTGCAAATTGTCCATAATGCTTTCATTGCTGTATTGCAATTAATTTTCCTTCTCTTTTGGCAAGGACAGTCACTGCAGAAGCTGAAAAAGTCGCATTAAATAC
Source organism: Penelope pileata (assembly GCA_013396635.1). Taxonomy (NCBI): domain Eukaryota; kingdom Metazoa; phylum Chordata; class Aves; order Galliformes; family Cracidae; genus Penelope; species Penelope pileata. The sequence goes on along the minus strand of WBMW01003636.1, from coordinate 2,579,509 downwards.
TTGTTTGAGATCTGTCTAATGGAAAGTGCAAGAGCAATAGCAATTGCCATGGGGAGAAGAATGTGTTACAGAACAGAGCATGTGACACTGGTAGCACAGTATTTTCAGTAAAATGGAAGAGAACTGGATTAAGATTAATGTTTTCTTTGGAACTGCTACAGTATTTTTCTTTAAGAAAACTGAATGAGGAAATATTTTTCTGTTTACAAAACATTTATCAATTGTATGTATTTTTTTTATACTGTATTGTTCGGTCTTTTCTGTATCTACCAGCATCAAGTTAAGATAAGGTTTCTACTTGATGATTTTGTGAAAGCTTGTCAGCAGTATTGGGAAACGCTTTGGTTTGCCCCTTTAAGCTACTTGCCATTACTTAAGCAAAAGGGAAGAGCGAGAAACAGGCAGATAGAAGTTAGGAGATCTGAGGAGGAGTGTAGACTCTCAGTCCAGGTGATGCTCGTGACACTGCCACTTCCAACAACTGTGAGAAACCTCTGGGTTTCTTCTGTTGCTGTCTGTTTACAGCATGTCTCAGGCTGAGAGCTGCCCTGGTTGTGGTAGATTTTGGAGACCCAGGTGAGCGTCACAGTCCTGATGGGGAACTTCCAGAACAGTCCTCCTGTCAGTGTGAAGTAGTCTCCCAAGTTGGGAGCTGGATGGAATGCTCCATGGTTTTTAGTCCTTTGTGGACCGATGCCAACTGCACTGACTTCAAATCAGTGGTTTCTGATAATGTCTCTTACCTGGTATCTTGGCATGATTCTTAACAATCATTGGTAAACAGTTTATTTGGATTAAACTTTTTTTTTCCCTGACTGCAAGTATTAGCAGGTTCTGACTTCACGTTCAAATTTCCATTTCAAATAGGCAAGAGACAAACTTTCCTGTATCTTCAGTACTCAGATATCTGTTGAGGTGAATGTTCTCCTTGCACTGGTTAAACTGAGTATCTCTATCAAATGTGGCTTCAGTAAACCACATAAGTTTCAAACAATTGGTTAATGATGTAAGTTAGCTCAGTGACTCAAATTTCTGGGGAAAAGATTATACTTTTCATAGCTCATTAATTTTAATAACCTATGCTAAGCGTTGAAGGTCTAGTTTGATGTTTTCAGTTCAAGTTCTATTTTATCAAAATGTATCTTCTCATTCTGTATGTAAAATTAAATGCTGTAACTTGAGGAAAGAAAGTCTCATCTCTGTGCCAAAACTGATGACATTGCTACTTTGGTTTGTTGAGTTTAACTGTGTCACAACAAAAAAGGAAGAGAACTGCTACTTAGTTAAGGCATTCCTCCCTGTCTTAGTTTCTAACAGAAGTTACTTCTCTCACAGTGTCTGGTATGAAGCTGTGTTTTTGTTCCCAGAAGAGAAACAACTGATAACACCTGGCAGTGTTGAACACAGCCAAGGACACATTTTGTTCCTCAGTGAAGCAGTTAGAAGGCATAAGGAGCTGTGAATTGGGAGGGGACAGGACCAGGGCAGCTAACCCAAACTGACCAAAGAGCTATTCCATACCACATCACATCATGTGATTTTTACGGAAGAGAAATCGTTCTCTTGCTCGGAGGGAGGGGCTGCTGGCCGGTTGGGTATCGGTTGTTGGTTCCTTGCTTTGGGTATTATTTCTTGTTTCTTATATATATATATATATGTACTGGTATTTCTTTTCTTCTCTCTGCTGTCTTAGTAAATAGCTTTTATCTCAACCCACGAGTTCTACCGTGTTTATTCCTTAATTCTCTCCCCCATCCCACTTGGGAGGGGGGAGGGTGAGCAAACAACTGTGGGGGACTTAGCTGTCTGCTAGGTCAAACCAGGACACTCCCCTTTTATTTGGAAGTCTAAAAATCCTGTTTTCTTCTTCAGAAATGTGTGGTAATGTTCTTCTTGAGGAGTTTTTTAAATAAAAAGCTTCATTGCCACGAATAATTCCATCTTTACATGTGTTCTTCTTTGCAGGGAACAGTGTAAGTTTAGCAAGACTTTTTATAATGCATTTAATTGAGCATCATGATTTGCTTGCAATAGACTTGAACAAAATTTACTTACTTTCATGACCTTATTGTAAGTTGTATTGATACAGTATTCAATTACGTGCTATAATGCTAACTTGTGATCTTCTAGGGTTGCTTTGATCTATTGAGCATGACTTATGATGCAAGTTTCAATGGAGCATTTCAACAGATTAAAGTTTCAAATTTAGATTCTGAGTGCTTGTCTGTGAAAAGTACCAAGTTTGAGGAATTTTCATCATGTTTCTTGGTCTGTACCAGTGCTTCATGTGATAACTGAGTGCCCAGTAGGCTCATTTTGTGTGGGCAATTTGTAACTTAGCAGAAAACAGAATAGTTTTTTGGCCCTGTAGTCTTTTGTGTGTCATAACTGAATTTCTTGCAGCTGTTTAGAAGAATTGCCACAAGCTCGTGATAGAGGAGGTTCTAATTCTTTACGTTCCAGAAGTGTTTGTGATGTATTGCTTTAGTATTGAGTGCTCATGGAAAAGCTGTCTTGTACACTCACCACTGGAGAAACAAAGCTAGATAAGGCCTTGCTAGTTTGACATGGAACAGTTGTAGGTTTGGCACAGGCTTTGTTTTTCAGGGCAGTGAAATCACAGCGGCACAATAACATTTTGTTTCACTGAAAATACAAACATTTGTGTAACCTTATGGGTGTGTTGCATTGGAAGCACTGTAATTCCTTGGGATTTTGGAACCTGGGCAAGGAGAAGCACATTGCTGCTCATTCTAATTCCCTGAAGCTAGTGGTTGTGTGGTTTATGATTTGTTACAGGTGTTTCATCAGATGTTTTTTTCAAGCAGTTGCCTTGTTTTGGAAGTTTAGGCAGCAATATAACTTTCTTCCTTTCACTCATCTTTCCTTAAATGCTGTTTTGATTCATGCTGCATAGATAATTACTTGGTGCCTTTGCCACAGGTGTGTGCTCGTTCATCTGGGTTTGTCCACTCTGAGGATGTTTAGGCCTATTGGAACTCTGCCCCAAATGTTAAATGAAGTATGTGTGAAGAAATGCATCACTCATGTTACTGCCTGATTCAAGATCACTATCTTGACCTGCCAGACTGCAATGCTTTCAGCATGAACTCTGTGGTATACAGAGGTTTTCAGTACACTACTCTCATTGCACTAGAAAGTTAGAGTCTTTTCTTAGGTTTATTGTCAAGGTGTTCAAGCAGCTTAATTTTATGTAGACCTGCAGGAGTAAAAGTATTTTGGGATTTGCTTCTTTTTGCTTATTATATTAATTTCAAGAGGTCGTGAAAAATTAGCTGGCATAGATGGGCTATTGAATGTTGTGGTCTTCAAAACTTTTTTGTGCTAATGACAGAAGTTGCTCATACATATATGAGCAAGACTGGGATGCTACAGTAGTTTTAAAAATAAAGAGGGAAGTGGACAAGTGCTGTTCTAAAGGAGAGACACACGATAGCCTTTAAACCCTGCATTTTCATTTACTTAGACTTGTGAAATAGTCTTAATGTGAAATGGAGCTCTGGTTTCATACTCAGTTGCATGAAAAGTACATGCAGTGCGCTGTGGTGATTGTAGTACCATGACATTTTTCTCTACCTACCCAAATCTGACACCCGCTCAATCTGTTGTACACACAGACAGTTCCCAAAAGCGATAGAAGAGGAGTTGATTATACTCTCATCTGAAAACAAAGTACTTCCTTCTTTCTAGGTAGATACGATGTGTACACAGTTTAGTAGATTAGGCTGTCTGCTAAGACTGGAATGTAAATATTACGTTCAGTTGACAGGTGGTTGTGTTTTTCAGGTGTCAACGGAAACAATGGCGGATAGATTTGCCAGCCACTAGTGTGGTGATCACCTTTCATAATGAGGCAAGATCTGCTTTGCTTCGAACTGTTGTCAGGTACACCTAAGAGAGAGTCCTTGATTTTTCCAAAAGGCTGCTCACTTGTGTCAGATAATAGCTCATGATACAGAGAAGTGACAATCCCTTATACTTCTCTGTACCATTTACAGAGGGGAAACCTGAATCTTAATTCCATTGATGCCTCTGGTTCTTACATCCTTCCTGAGTTAGTGATGTTAAACAAACAAAAAATGCTCCCCTTGACTAAAAACGTGTATAAGTTTGAAAAAAGAAGGTATTTTGAGATTGATTGTATAAATAGTTTCAAGAAAAATACAGGGAAGACAGATTCTCAGGAGCTGTTTAATTGAGGGATATCTGCAAAGCTTCCATTTTCCAGGTTATCTAATCCACTGATTTCTGGAGGCTGGAATTCTGAGGGGGGAAAGAGTCTACGTGTGCCTTTTTTCACAAACTCTTTACTGAATAAGTCAATAGCTGTTTTTGAAGATAGAATCCTGGGCTAGATTCAACGATGGCTTAATAAATAATGTCATAAAACCCATTGCTTATGGGAAATGAAAACTGCGTTGTATTGAATGCTTTTTTTGTCTGTTTCAGTGTTCTTAAAAAAAGCCCATCACATCTTATTAAGGAAATCATACTAGTGGATGACTACAGTAATGATCGTAAGTACTTCTTTAGTGTCCAAACTTTTTGTTTATTTTGCTAAGACTTTCTGTAGATGGAGGTAGGTGACTCAGTTGAGAGTTGGCCACGTGAGTAGGAGTTTGCAAAGACTGATCCAAAACCAGATCTTAATTCTTCTGTGTTTGTTGTTGTGGAAATGTGAAGAGTTCAGACTAAAATCCTTCAGGTATGTTTTATTACTTCCTGCTACCTGGAAGAGCAGAGTTCAGAGTTGAAAACAGCCTTTCCTTTTTACATTATGATGTAAAAGTACAACCCAAGGTACTTGCACCAAATACTTCTTTGTAGCACCTCTTTTTAAAGAATGCTGGTGTCCATCAGACTTTTGGAAAATTCTTAGTGAATATAAAGTAAGTTAAGATTTTAAAAGTATTAGGATATCATAATGCTAGCTTGAACAGTGGACCTCTGAGTAACGCTGTAATGGAAGTCAATGTCTACATTTACAATGCTGGTTAATACCGTAGGATAAGGTTTAAGCCTTAATATTAGTTAAAAGCTTTCCTATAAGCAAAGTAAGCACAAGGTTTAATCCTACTTTTTTTTTTTTTAATGAAATGTAGAAACTATTTAAGGTAAGCAAAAAGAGCATGATTGAATAAAAATATCTTAAGTGTAAAGTCAAATAAGCTTTAAATAATGTAATGATGGTAGTAGTTTCTTAGCCTGACAACTTTTCTTTATTTCTGGTGAAAGAAATAGGCATTTTTTAGGCATAAATCTTAAATAATTTGTAACATTTTCTACTATGAAGTTTTTGTTTTCAGTTGAAGAAAAACATTCTCTAGGTATATCAAACTGTTTATCATCATTTTATTTTTATTTTTTAAGCTGATGATGGTGCTCTCTTGGGAAAAATTGAAAAAGTGCGGGTTCTTCGGAATGATCGCCGAGAAGGTAGGCTTCATTTGGGGAAAGGAAGATACGAAGTCCACTGTGTTGCCTTATCTGCTAATCTAGATCAAATCTTTTAAAGGACCTTTCTGTATTGGAGGAGAGGGTTTTCACTTTGTAGATCAGCTTCCAAGTGGCAGGAATATAAACTGATGTATTTGAGCAATTAAAAATAGTAATTCTAATTAATTCAGTGTTGTGGAATTCTAACTAGTTCAGTTGCACATCGCACAACTTGAGAAATTGCCTCTCATCCTTAGCCCCTTGTTTCTCTCACTGTACTGAATCCTGTGTTGAGCTGCTCCAATTGTATGCAAGATCTTACTGTAAACTGTGTGGATGTCTGGAAAGATACAGCTTAAAAATATCCCTCTTCAGCTGGTTCCTTTACTAGAGATGGTTTTAAGGATCCAGTTGATGGACAGCCTGTCAGACTGTTTGGCAAACTTGAGTTTGAACAGCCAGGAGGGCAGGGACCATGTATGCCAGTTTTTCTGAAGCCAGTGTGTTACATAACAAACTTGTCTGGCTTTCTTTTTTTTCCCCATCTTTGTTGCTTGGCAAATTACGGTCTGGTATCACTGAGCCCTTCAGTCACAGCTTCCTGGCTGTGGAGCTTAAAGTATTAGATAGAGGCAACTGTTGTTCTACAGCTGTTTGAAATAGTAACTGAGAACTGACAGTTGAAATAGCTGACTGAGTTAGCAGATATGTGCTTGTTTGCTTTTAGAGACACTCTATCTTCTAGGCTGACAAACTGGGGAGCAGCTAGAATTGGATTGGATTGTCAGAAGCTGAAAGTGGCGTGCACAAAACCTGTGTTGGCCCATAATTAAAGTAATTACATACTGGTGGCTTCTTAGTATTTAAGCATTTGTTTGGACTATGCTTGTAAACAAAGGCTTGTTAGGAAAGCGGGCCTTTCATGGCTTGCCATGGTTGCAGGGTTCTGAGGGAGCTGATCTCATTTTTCTGACCCTTGCAGCACTTAGATTGAGATAATAGCAATGGAAAAACTGACTGAAGTAACTCTTCAATTTTTTCTGTACCATAAATATTAATTCCGTACTGTACATACAAGCAAACAGTTTTCATTCATACTTCAAAGTAAGCACCAGCAGATCTGAAAATGAAATATGGTTTGACAAGCCTCTCACTCAGAAAAGAGCAACTGCTTTCCAACTGAAAGTGCAGTACTAGTTCACTTAGGGATTTTGTGAGAGTAGAATGAAATTACTGGCCATAGAAGCTATGGTGCTATTTAGGAAGTTTTTCCTAGATATGCATTTGTGCAAGCAGATGATTTTCTCTAATGAAAATATTTTAAGACTTGATTGCTAGGTTGTTATGCTTGAGCTTAATATTAACTTTTGTTTTTTATTTTCAAATGAAGACTGTATGTGGTATCTCAGGCAGGGATGCTGCTGATGCTTTCCTTTCAGAAATATGTGATAGTAGCTTTTGGTTTCATCTGTAGGACCAGTTTGTTGTGGGAACAGATGTCTTTTAGAGAGTGTTCAGGGAACCTTCTGGACTCTTCCTGTTGTATGGCTCACTATGATTGTGGAGAACTCGACCCAAGGGGTTACTTCCATGTTCCATTGAAGCAGAGGAAGACATTAGATTCTATAAGGATGGAAGTCAGAAATAAGAAACTCTGGAAGGAGGAGTTGCAGAAGTAGAACAAACATAAACAGTGTGCTTGGGGAATGGTTTAATGTGGAAAAAACTGCATGGAAATGTGCTTAATAAAAAATTATGCTTAGGTGCAAGTGTACAGTACATTAAGCAGAAAGTACTGACAGAGCATCACCACAGTGCATCGACAGTAGTGAAGAACTCTTATTTATGCTAAAAGAGCACAAGAATCTTCACAAGGCTGTTTAGTTGCTGAACGTTGGACTGGAGCAAACTAGTTCTGTAGGTTTTTCCTCTTAAGCTTCTTCTGTTCTCTCTGGCAATTATACTTTGTAGGTTTATTTTGTAAAAGAGGACAGAAAGAAGTGGATGGTGGCTTACTTTTTGGTTTTTATGGTGCCATTGTGTTTTGGGTTTTGTTGTTTTGTATTTTTTTAGAATTTTTTTCAGTTAAGAAAAATTTGGTGAGAATCAGTGTAAGGTAAGTCAGTGAGTCTTGAACAGTAATAGAGAAAAACAGGCAGGAAATTTGCAAAGAAATGAGAGCAGGCTTGCTCTTTTCTGAATTGAAAACCATGGTGGAATGTTCTGGAGTGTGCATGTGAGTGTAACAAGGGACTTGGAGGAATGCTGAGATCATTCCATGAGCAAATAGTAAGAGCGAAAGAAGGAGAGGAACAGGGTAGATCAGTGAAGGGATCTGTGTAAGTGAGGTATAGAGAAGAGAAGAATTTTTTGATTTTTACCAGAGGTTTTCTCTTCAAGAAATCTTTTCAAGGTAAGATTTAAAACAACCACCAACAAAGTAATAACAGCAACAAACCCAAAACAAAATCCAAACAAAAGAAAATTGCAAAAAAACAAAGGAGGTGGTTGAAAGGGGTGAGGGGAAAGGCTCTCAAACATGAGTTAACAAGGCGTGGTTATTTCTGGATGAAGTAGACGGAGGAATAAACAGTCTGCTCCTGAGAACCTCTGGTATGGGGAGGTGGGGAGAATGCAGAAAGATGGGTAGAGTCTTCAGTTCTACTGTGCTGTCATAAAGGTAGGACTTCTTTGAATTCACCCAGTAGTAATCCTTCAGTTATGCTAGTAAAATTGAAGTGGTACTATATCCTATTCTGGATGTTAGACCCAAAAGAAAGAATTTGTTTTCAGTACTGATGTTGAGTAACACTTATCAACATTAATGACATTTATTGTAATGCAGACCCAGCTGTACTTGTGTATCACCTTTTTTTTTTTTTTTTCCCTGAAGAGGCACTTAGATTCTTCTATTTAAATGTGACTAGAACCTATAGACTAGGGTGCAGTAGTTAAAGTTGCAGGCTTTTTTTTTTTATGATAGCTTGTTAACTAGCGTCTTGTTTTTTATAATGGAACTTGAGTGTTTATGTCCTGTCTGAGTTAGAGTAATGTAATTCATGACTGTCTTGGAATGCAATCATTTGTCTCACTGCTGTTGGTTGTCTTTCTCCAGAACCTACTTAAACTTTTTTATTTTTATTTCTCAGGCTTGATGCGTTCCCGTGTCAGAGGGGCAGATGCAGCACAGGCAAAAGTACTGACCTTCCTGGATAGTCACTGTGAATGCAATGAGCACTGGTTGGAGCCACTTCTGGAAAGAGTAGCTGAGGTTAGTAAGGAGTTCTTATAAAGTAATTTCCTGAAGGAGCAGCTTTAAATTTTAAAGCCATCTGGTTTATACTACATTAATTTTATGCATTTTTCTAAAGAAGCTTTTTCTCTGAAGTGAGATGGTGGAGATGATTGGAGTGCTCTGTGATTAAAACTCACTCTTTGTTCATTTAATCTGAGAACATAGGAACATAAAATGTGAATATTTATTATTACCTTTAAAAGTAATTCAAATATATGCTTCTTCAGTTCTTTAGGGACCTCCTCAGTAATCTTTAGAGCAAAACATAGTTCTCCTCAACCAATATCATCTCAATGTAATTCAGTTTACCTGAATATTTATGCCTCATTAAGATTCAGTGTGATAAAGGGAGAGAGGTTGAGCTGTGAAACCAAAATTCTCATGGAAATTAACAGGGACCATGGGCTCTCAGTTTCTGTGAAAGTGATGCTTTGCCTGTGTCCCAGAAAAGCTATTGACAGGACTGAGAGTGAAAGTATTTTGCTGTTTTTTCCACAGCTTGGTTATACTTGTTAACTTGCTCTGGAGGAACTCAGTTGAAGCAGAAAGTGAATCAAGTGTAATCACAGCAAGTGCTAGGAAGTGCTCAAAACAAGAGCTTTTTCCTTAATTGCATTTTCTTTTAAGGAATCTTCCCTTTTAATTTAACTTATTTTAGTCTGGAAAGGCTTTTTTTCAAAGTACTCCTGGCCAAAATGGTTTTACTCTGTATTGTTAATGCCCAGTTCCTTACTTATCCTTCATATGCTTTTCTTTGCATTTCTTCCATAAGAGAAGGGAAGAATGAAGTGATATCCTCAATATACCAATGAGGAAACCAGTTGTCATCATCAACTGATAACCAAAAAGAATAAGAGAAGTTCTACAATACTTTATTGTGTGTTCCAAAAATACTGTAAATTGCATAAGATGCACCGGCATTTAAAATCCTATTTTAGATGAGAAATAACTATAATTATCTTAAACCTGGACACTGTTAAGGTAGCTGGAGCCCACAAAGCCCTTGAGCATGAGCAACATAACCCTCTGCAATTTTTGTGCCTATGTGAAGTGTTGCAGCCTTAGAAGGGAGTTTCTATATAACTATTAACCAGGAGAATAAACTTGAAGGCATTAAATACATCTCAGAAGGAAGTGGAGAATGCTTTCTGCTAAAGCAGTAGCTTCACTGTAGGATGTGGGAAGTGTTCTCAAGCTTTTTTGTGTAATTTGAATGAACAATTCACCTCTGAGAAATTAGATGATGGCAGTTTTGGTCAATAAAGCCTTTCTTTGAGCAGGATAAATATTTGGCTGCTTGTCCTTTTTCTTCTATATGATTTTTTTTCAGGGCACACTCATTCAGTTTTCTGGAACTGATATGGAATTTTAAAGCGTTTATCATAACAGAGTATAAAACCTCCTCTTAAATCACTGTCAGGTTAATAAAGATCTGGCACTATGCGTGGTGTAAATTATAGGAGAAATTGGTGTGTATTTTGCATTTTGTGTCAGCTACTTTTAGAAGCACATGAATGATTAGATCCCTCACAACTTGCTCCTCACAGTTGTCACCATGATAAACATCAATTGTGTGCCAAAGAAGAGTTTTCAGCTGTATGAATACAGTGTTCCATTCTTGATCTATTGTTAAATAACTGATGTGTGATTGTAGTTTACTTTGACCTGGGAATCTTCCAATTGAAGATTCCCAACCAGCAGGTATGGAGCTTGTTAAAGGCGCTGCTAAGCTTTCTGCTTACTCAGATAATTAGGGTGCATACAGTGCTTGCATATAGTATGTGATAGTTCCTTATTACTTTAAATGGATTGCATTTTGCTCAAGTGCAGATGCTGTGTTACTTGATGTTAATCAGCAGCGTTTTCTTAATGGTCCTGGTGACAAGAAGCTGACTAGACATGAACTCTTTTCCTCTTTAGCCTCCAAGTTAGGTTTTTCACAGGTCAGGGCTACTAAATATTAGCACAGTGTTTTCTGATGCTCTGCTGCATCTGTTCTATGTGGTGGAAAGGTTGCTTTTTTTCCTTCCGTTTCAGAATTGCTCGCTTGGCATTTAATTCTGTGGGAGTTTTAGGAGTTTAGTTGAGTATTTCACACTACAAAAACTTAGAGCTGTCTGAATGGAATCAATACTACAGTGTACTGTCTTGTGTACTGTGTGTTTGACCACTTCTGTGGTCACCTGAGGCGTTGAGATCCTCTCCTTCAATTGAAGGATGATCTATCCCAGAGTTTTCTATTTTGAGATAGTTTCCTAGTTAGAATGTCCTTGTTCACTGACCATGCTTGCTTACCATTCCTGGAGGGGATTGTTACTGCTAGGGATTTTCTTCACCAGTTTGAGCAAAAGCCTAAAGCAATAAAAACATGCCTACAACGTGAATGTTTTAGCACTCAGAATGTACAGATATGCTTTTAAACTGGAACTGGTATGCCTTCTCCCACCTTGCTCCCTACTGCAGAGAGGCTTTCTGCCTAATTGCTTAGGGCTACCTTTTTTTAATCTTCTAAGATGTGTGTGTTATGGGAGATGAAACACACAAACTTGAAAACATCGGTTACATTGGTAACTCCTAGATATTTCGTGAATATTTTTCTACTCGTCCACTTCCTACTTCTAATCACTTTGTTCTATTCTTATTTTTCTGTAGCTGATATATTATAAAAGTTGGAAAGTTCTGGTGCAGAACGGAACTGTTTTCATAGCATAACTGTAAATTGTGTATCACTTTTTGTTAATATTTTTGCACAAAACATCTTGAAAGAAGAAATAACTAGGTTTAAGAAATGAGGTGTGGATTCTTTTCTCATGTCTGTCTCAGATTCTGTGACCTTGAGTGAGTTACTTTTAACTGGCACATTGCTGGAAGCAAAATATTTATATTTCTTGCTAAGAGTGTTGTGAAGTTTAATCTTTGAAGTGCTTTGAGATTTTTGGATATTGGATTGGAGGGAAAACAATGTATGCAGAATCTTGAGGTTAATTCCTGATGATTTGAGAATAATATGTAATAGTAGCCTAACTCTCTGGAGCATATATCACCTCCTTAAGAAATATTAAAATGAAAATCTGCTACAAAATTTCAGTCACTGGAGGCCTGCAGTGCTCACAGGCAATTTCCTTCCATTGGCATCACTGAGGAGCACAAGATTTCTCCACTGTGTATTCCATTTGAAGTTATGGTATAGACCCTTCAGAACAAAACAGGAGATGAGAAGGAGTTTCTTTTTGTTTTTATTTTTTCCAAAACATGCATCAGGTTTCTACTTTAGTAACACTATGGATTAATAACTCTCTTTCTTGAGGAGCAGGTTGGTTGGTTTGTTTTTTCTTAGTATGTTAAGCAAATGGTTTTGAACTGCATGTACTGTAGAGACCCACAAGCTCTTTTTAGCACGTTAACAACTTGGTACTGCCCTGCAAAGGGTCACCTTAAGGAGGTGCAGGTATTTTGTCTGCTGTGCTGCTCAACAAGTTTATTGCTGTGAAGCATGGAAGGAACGGTGTGTTTCCAGGCCAGGAAAGTGGCGGTTGTACATCAAAGGGGGAACGCTCACAGCCTAGGTATTTGCATGTCAGAGAAATAACTAAGTTGCCTAAGTAACACATTAAGTGTTGGAAATGGTGCTAGCCTACTGTTGCACTGATATTGATGGAATTAATCAGACGGGCAGTAATGGCCTGAGGAAATCCTGAACGTGTAGAGACTGTGCTGCCTGCATATTCAGCATTGCGGGGACGTGGTGGAGATAAGCTGAGGCCTTACTGAAACTCTTCCTAATGTGACAGACAACAGGCAGTTTTTACCACCGGGTTCAGCTGTGTTGAGTATAAGCATTTGAGAAAACACAGATTTTTGCCAGAAGCGATTTTTTTAGATGGCCCCAGACATATGAGCAATCTCAGTATTAGCTGAGGAAGGAATGAGAAAGAAAGGGCCATTTCACATTTGTTTCTATTTCGTGCTGCTGTGTGTATTGTGAATACTGGGTAGGCTGGGCATCTTTAGAAGATATCGGTCTTTAAATAAAGGAGTTTTCTAGTTTTTCGTTGCTTATAGAATATCTAAAATAAGGCCATGTACCTGAAGTGCTTTAGTGTTGTAGGAAGGCACAGGAGAATCTATGGTGTTTTGCTGTTCCGATGCAGTAAATCGTAATTGCCTCCCAAGTGAAACGCTGTCAGTAAAACCATATCCTTGCCATTACAAACACGTAGCCTTGGGGCTACAGCTAATGTAAACGTGAGCTAAAGATGTGATCAATAGCAGAACAGGACAGGCTAGTCCTTTATTTGTGTTTCTAGTTTGCTTTAGATCAAGCTAAGTAATATTTAGTGGAAGGCCTGTTCACATTTTGCATTATATGCCTCGTATAGGCTGACATGGCATAGCTGAAGCAATACTTACAAGGAATGTAGGAGCAGTAACAAGTTGTTAGCTTTTAGCTTAATCTTCAGCTTTTGGCTGAGGACACAACTCAGACTTTCCTTTTGGCTAATACAGAAGGAAAGTGGCCTTTTGCTTACTTCAGGCATAATGACCTAGTATATGCCAACTATGTAATTTTGGCTTACTAAAATCAGTACAGATTGAGTAGTTAAGATTCAATAAATGAAAATGGGTGTTTTTAATGTCCTTTTTGGACCAACCAAAGCGTGTGGCTAAAGGAGTTGCTTTCAAGTCTCCTGCCATGAGCTCACACTATGTTCTCCTACCTGTGTAGTACCAACCTGTTCTATATAATACTGGATTAGCAGGGGGGTGCATTGGTGAACCACTGTTTAGAATACGTGTTGTTGTTTGAAGGCATACTGATGAATTAGTTCTTACAATGGAGATGTTCAGGTTGGTAATTTTTAACCATGAGAACAGTTTCTCTGTAACATAGTTACCAAAATCTCCTGTTTATTTAAAGCACTTTTGTATTCACACAGTTAGGGATACGCAGTTCTGAAGTTGCCTGTACTTGTTGCTAAATCATGGTGCTTGAAGTTCCACTTTGAACCCAAGCTATGTGTTAAACTACCACAGAAGCTATACTTCAGTGTGTAAACAACTTTTTTTTTCTTGCTTCAAGAGGTACTTCATGGAGAGGAACTGGTTTAACCGTGGCACTGTGTTTCTAATATTAGATGATTTTCTTTTAGAGTACAGATGTCTTACAATCCCAATGGATGATGCATGTGGAATTGCTGGAAAGATTTTTTTTTTAACATAAAACTATTCTGACAAACACATGAGCTAAGGTAATTAACGTTGCTCAGAATAGTATACGAGACCAAGTTCAGACAGAGGAATGCAGCATTTATGCCACTGGAATTTTGGCTGCCAGAGATTAATAGCATTCATTAGTTTAAGAGGGATTTCTTTTTTCCTGTCTTATATCTGATTGCAAAGTGTGATTCCTCCAGTGTGAAATGGGTTATCGTTAACCTAAGACTTTTCTGATTGTAGAAAGGCCTAAATGTCCCTTAAAGGTCAAAGTAATGAGCCCGTAGTACATTGCAAGGCTAGAGATTTGCTGTGAAAATATGAATTACCCAGATGGTTCTTTTCTTTGAGCTGGTTTGAAAGGCAAGAGTGGAAATGCTGTTTGCCTGCCTGCCTTTTGAGCTACGAGTTTGCTGCCTTCTTCAAGAGCAAGCCAGAAGAGGCTTACTTTGTGTATAAGGTAGCCTGGAACACAAAGAGGACTGCCAGCTCTGTAGTGGGGTTTCTGCTCTCTGAAGCAATGGTGAGCAATGGCTATTCAGAGCCAGAAGCTGAAGTAGGGGAAAAGCTGGGGGAAGAGTGCAGATGAAATCCTGCTGAACTGTGCAACATCTCATCCTGCCCGAATCTTTATATATTGATTTCATTATTTCAATATCACTTTCTAATATCTATTTTAGGACAAGACCAGAGTTGTGTCTCCAATCATTGATGTAATTAATATGGACAACTTCCAGTACGTGGGAGCATCAGCTGATTTAAAAGGCGGTATGTACCTGTACGGGGTTAAAACTTGAAAATCATCAGGAGTCAGAGCTCATCATCACTGCAGCTGTGGAATGGGCAGTTAACATGCTGCTCTTCCCTTTGCCTTGTCTATCTTAGTTTGTGTATGTCAGTTGTTTCTAGCCTTGGATTTTAATCGGCCTTATTGCCTTCTATGTTTTTACAGCTTGCCTTCGTTATACTAATTCTTATGAGTTTATGCTGCCTTGTACCGGTGTACAAGACTTGCTCCAATGTTTGTAGCATTGCGTATGTGTCAGAAGCAGCTTATGGCCAGAGCTTGTGATTCTCTGTTCAGATCAAACAGAATTTAATTGTTCTCTGGTTTAGAAGCCCATCAGCAACGCAGTGCCTATGAGTTTTTTCAAGATGCTGATTCACTTAAAAATTAAACTCTTCTGAAAAAAGCAGAAAGCTTTGGAATGTGTTTAAAAAAAAAAAAAAAGTGTTTTTGTTAGTCATGGTCTGTAATTGTGAAGAGAATTAAAATATGACCTTGAAATTTGCAGTGTTTATATCATCTTTACTGTTGCAAAACGTCCTGTTAAATACAGTTTAGAAGTGCTACAGTTTCGTTATCTGCTTAGTGTAAACTGTTAACAGCAAATAGGAAAAAACTTTGTGAAACCCTCCAGAAATAATTCTTTCCCTCTTCTTCCAGAAGAGAGAGGACAGCCACGCTGTAAAATCCTTATCCATTAAAATTTTTTAAACTTTTTTTCACTGTTAGCAGGAATCTGTTATTTAAAATAGCTGTCCAATGTCCCTTCTACCCCCCCCATAAATGTTCCCACAACCCTGGAAACTGTACTGTCTTTATAAGCCACAATATTGAAATCATGTGGTGCTGTTTCCACGGTTTCAGCTTATTTTGAACGGGCTTCCTTGAGTGAGTTAGGAGACATCAGTTTTAAGCCCATTCTGTCAGCGACTATCCTAGTCCATAACTGACCACCAAGTGTTTGTTCCAGTGCACTAAAATATTTCATAGTGTTGCATATGCTTCAAGTTCCAGTCATAATCTGGAGGTGAGAGTTTCTCTATCCTTTCAATTAGTGTTCTGAAAGAATGTCTGCCATGGATATATTCACAATATGCTAATATCCAATACTACGCTATTATCCGTGCACCAGCTTTATTAAAACCTCAAGGCTTTTGCCCAATCTATTCATTATGCAGCAAGTATGGAAATCTCTATACCATTATGTGGCTCTTATTGTTGTCTGCAGTGGGAGGAGGAGTTTTCATTGAAACCTTTGATTGGTTCCTGTGGGGTTCATGCTCTTTAATTCTTTCCAACTGAAGTGGGAGAGGATTGAGAGATCATTCTACTTGTTACTGCTTTTCATGCTTCATCTATGAAACTATGTTTCCCAATTTTTTTTTCTTTTTAGTGCTCGTTTTCTTCCCTCATTCACAATAGATTCTTTAAAGTGCATTGAGCCTCTGCACTTCTGGACTGAAGAGTGAGAAGCTGCCTTTTAACGACAGAAATTTTTCACATAGCAATGTCTAAATGCTATTTGGTGGTATGCTGAAATGTGAATAATATATTCCCACTGAGTTCCCGAAGGACAGATTAGCACACTAGGGGCACTGCAGCATCTGGCATCACAGGACACTTTCATTGAGGCCAAGTCTAAACATGGAAATCAAACCGTGCTTTCAACCTTAGATATAGTATCTGTGTGGCTGAAGCATGGAGAGTTGAAACAGCTGGGACAGCATTTGTGTCTGCTCTGCTTTGCAAGGGCTTAACCACCCAAGGCAAGCAATCTAGCAAATTCTACAGACTTTCAAGTGGACGGGGCTGAAATAATTCCCGAGTCTGGCTGCTACCAAATCCATGCTCTTCATATTACGGTTTTTTTTTTTTTGAGGTTAGGAGGCTTACGAAACTTCTTATACCCTGAGAAGCGTTTCAATTAGCGGAATAAACTGCAGATAACTGAGATCTAATAATTTAGGTTATGCCTATTATGCAGTTTACACATGATAGAGTTTCATATTGGATATGCACTTGTGTTTAAAAATATTCCTTTTACAAAGTTACTGATGCTATCTCATTGAGCGCAGTTTTTTTCCCAGGCTCACTGAAAATGGAGACAGAAAAGCAGTTTTTATGAGTAGACAATTTGTACACTTGTTCTGGGTTAGCAGCGCAGTGCTGTGTTCCAAAAGAGACCCCTTGTGTTCACTACGGTGTACGTAACTCTATCTCTACCACTTGTGCTGAAGAACAGTGGTTTTTTTCAGTTCTTCCCAGATGCTAGTAATTTTGCTGGGCATATATGATAAAATGAGATTTTTTTTTTTAACTGCATGGAAATATTAGAGTTCGTTTCATTTTTCATGCTGGAGGCTTTGCACTGCTGTCAGTTGTAGCCATTTTAATGCTTTGATATTTGAAGTTTTGGAGTACTTAGGTGGTCTTTCATTTTTACAGTGCAACACTTCATGAAATGCTCAGACCCATAGAGAAAGAGTTGGCGTACGTGTTGTAAAGACTGCTCAGGATAACTTCTGTATTGGTTCTGTGTGAGACAGAAGTATCTTGGGAGTTGAAAATTAAACAATTTTCATTTTAGCTCTCCCATTAATCCTTACCATGCATGTTTATGGATGCAGACAAACAGTCTGTTGTCTGTCTGGCTTATTTTTCCCTACTTCCTCAGAAAGTAATAGCTTTATCTTCGTGCTGAAGAAAGAAAACTATTGGCATCTGCACAACAGAAATCTGGGAATCATTCATTACATGACCTCAGAATCTAAATGCTTTTGGCAGCAGGCAGTCTGCGTAAGGCTGGTTTGCTGGGTGTACTGGGAGAGTGCTGTGCAGCCCATGGAGATTTTTCAATAGAGGCTCATGCTTAAAGGCATAACCTAGCTCAAGACCAGATAGTATTCCTGTAAGAAATTTCTTATCCCTGCTGTGTTTTCTTTGTATTGTTGCCTAAAGGAGGGTGGTTCAAGCAGTTGTCAGGTAGAAAACTGCTGGTGGTGACCCATTGGTCTTGCCTGTTCTGGTGATCTTTGTGTTTCTGTGCTTAACTCACAGAAGGACCAAACCATCTCGTGGTGTGCATGCAGACACACATGTATGTACATACAGAAGAACAGCAAGCTTTTTGTCTCTGCAGCACTGATCTGGGATTTAGAAATGATGCATGCAGTAGGAAAGGATGCAGTTAAATAGATGTTAATGAGAAGTGGGAGCTGCATAACCTGTTGTAACCTTTGTGACAGAGAGCCATTGCTGAGTGCTGAGTGTTGTATAAAGTTTCTGCAAGCGCAAGTGTGATCAAATGATAACAGCTGAAATGCAACCATACGTTAAGAATTGTGAAGGGCAATTGTAATGAGATGAAGATCTTCATATGATGATCAATATGCCTTAAACATATGAGACACTGGATTCATGTATAAGGTTTTTCCTTTCTCGTTTGTTGACTGGGTTCTTACGTTGTGTAATAGATGTCAACAAGGTAAATCAATTTTTTTGAGATTACTTTTTTTCGTCCTGTTCAACTTCACTTTTCATCCAGACTTTCCTCATCTGTTTTCTACCCAGAAGATTGTACAAGGTTAAATTTCAGCTTCCAGTGGTTTTGTTTAATATTGTGTTACTACAGCTTGAATAATGACCACAGTCTTCCTAACATCCTATTCTGCTTTCTTCTTAAAGGCTTTGATTGGAACCTGGTATTCAAATGGGATTACATGACACCAGAGCAAAGAAGAGCACGGCAAGGAAACCCAGTTGCTCCCATAAAGTATGTCTGTATCACTGATTCTCCCTTTGATAGATAATGTTTTCTTTAGTAAAAAAAAAAAAAAAAAAAAAAAAAAAAAAAATTATTGATACATCTTCCTGGGACTCTGTTCCTGTCAGAGAACTTCACTGTAAATAGATAAGCATTGGTTGGTTTATCTGATGAAGGTTTAAATACATAGTAAAACAGGCAGAGCATAATATTGCTTTAGGACATGACGAGAGTATAGTCCGAAGCAGTTTACCAGTAATACTGCTCTTTTTTTTTTAAGTCAGAAGTGTGACTCTTATCTCTGCATGTTGCCTTCTCAGAAACAAACTAAAAATGGTATTACCAGTTCAGAAGATTCCAATGGCGATAATTAGTGCAGACAGTCCCTATTTTTCAGCATTAGTGTTTATAATAAGCAAAGTGGTGTAGAATTTGCATCTTTTCTGATTTTCCATAAGGAAGAAAAAAGATTTAAATGAACTTCCTTATCTGTTACATTTTATTGTTCATTATGAATGACATGCATTTAAATATAGCAACTGTATGTTTACAATTAGACTTGACATTTAAAACAGGAATGGATCCAGGACCAAATAGTTTGTGACTACATAAAGTTAGAACTCATTTTCTCAGTCTGGAAATGAGCTTGTACCATAGCTTTCAGGAATATGGGAACTTCATTCATAGTTGTGTAGTCTTATGGGACTCTCAGAAATGAATGGAATATTTAAAAAAAAAAACAAAAAAAAAAACCCAAAACACACACACACATGAAACAGAAAAACAACAACAAAAAAAAACCACCTAAATATAAAGTCCCCTGGTAGATTATTTAATCTTATCAACAATATGTCATTTTGTGTTTAAATTTGCTGTTTGATGTTTTGACAGCTAAAAATGTAGCATCAGTTTTAATGTTTTATTGCTGGCACAAGTTCCCAGTCTTTAAATAAGGAACTTGGGAACCAAGTGTAGATTTGGAAATACAGCTTCTGAGGCAATGGTGGTTAGAGTGCTGAAATGTTTCGTGATGTTGTGCAGATGAGCTTTGAAGTGATAGATGTAAACTTAGTTGCCTTTGAAAACATTGCAGGTTTTTTCAAGGAGATATTGACCTTGAGCTGTGAATCAGTTACCTCCCTGTTCATGGTTCTGTAGGTATTTAATTTAATTTTTCTTGTCTGTTTAGAACACCCATGATAGCTGGTGGGTTATTTGTGATGGACAAATCCTATTTTGAAGAACTGGGGAAGTATGACATGATGATGGATGTTTGGGGTGGAGAAAACTTAGGTAAGTGCATCATTTACCTTCAGATCAGCTTTGAAAGAAAAGCAAGTTTCAACTTTGCTTTTACTGTCATGGCTTCACGGTCTCGATGGTTTTGAGCAAAGAGGGTTAAAAAACAGTGGAAAATTCAGGTGTAATATTGGTTAAATCCAGATGGTTTCAATAGAACATGGTAGGAACTTTATACTTAGAGCAAATACTTGTATTTTCTCTTACTATTTGCTCACTGTGCAGTTTGAAATATATAATTAAAGTTGGCAAGTAAAACAAACCACGGGATTTAAATAGGAAATTACTTTCAGTGTTTGAAAGTCATATCTTCTTGTAATGTTATTGATTAAAATACAATAATATTTAGATGCTGACAATTTAAGGCAAGTTTTAAGATGTTGCTGAAATTTAATCATGAAAAGCAGAGCATAGGAATTCATGAATGTAATGTTCTTATGTACACTTAAAAAAAAATCAGAACAGCTGACTGAAAAATGTTTTTTATCGTTAATCCTACTATACTATCTAGCATCTAAACTTAGTGTTTTTATTTATGCCCTTATTTTAGCCCAACAAGATAATTATGATTGGGAAGGCATTTTTGTTGTAATTCCTTACAAGAAGAAGGAGGAGCCAAGATATTGTGCTTCAGCCATTCCTCTGACCTTGTGGTTAGTTTTGGCACTTGGCTGTCTGCATTACAGTATTATTCTTCAGCTAAGACTAGACTAGTGTAGTTAAAGAAAAATTATTTGGGTGGAGCAAAACTCTGCAATTTCTCGTGAGTTACAGTATGTCATTATTTAGTTTTTTAGGGTAGAGATACATCTCAGGCATTCTCGATAGTGTGTTTAGGACCAATTCTGGGGATTAAAGCTTCTCTATTGCTTGCGCTAGCTGCAAAATCCTGAAATACCTTGAACTTGTAAAAACTCATGAGTGTTTTCAGTTACTGAAATATCTGCGTTAAGCATGTGCAGCCTACAAGAAAATGTCTGTTTTTTCCAGCAAACTTCTAAATAGGGAGACACTGTAACCACGTGTTTAATGCTCATGTAAGGGACTTGAAGGCTGGAAGAGGAGATCTCCTTACAGTCTCCTCTGGCCTTCCTGTGCAGTACTCACATATTCTGAACAATTACTTTCTCTGTTTGTTTTTTTCTCCCCACTTTTTGGCTGCATATGGCTAAATTGTATTAATTTGAACATCAGAATTGTTTTACGTTTTTTTTAAAATGTTCTGGAAAGTCTTTGGATAAACTTACAACAGCAATACTCATCCTCTGAGAACCTCTTCTGACACTAGAGTACTTAAATATTTGATTAGCTCTAAGCATGTACTTGAATGACTGAGTTTTCTTCTGAAAGCTTAGCAGCTTCTTTGTATGCTTTGATAATTGAGGACTTGATAGCAATAAAGGGCACAAACAACAGCTCCTTAGTCAAGGTGAAAAGACTGCATGCAAAAAGCTATTTGTTTCTTCTGCATTCTGTTCCCCCTCCTCTGCAATGAGAGGAAGGGGAAAATGAGACTTTGGGGTGCCTTTTCTCTGCTCCCTGAAAACACAAAGTCTGTCAGAGCAGACAATTATTTGTTCATAGCTGCCAGATTGACTGAAGATGAGTAAAAATTGCATGGTATATGATTTAATTAGCAATAGATGACACACACCAGATAGTGGAAATCTGTGATGTGCTGTTCAAAATCTAGTAGGCACATTTGTACGGCCTCTTTATTCTCAGGCATATCTCTCAATCAGCCACTTGATGTCATATGCAAATAATCTGATAGATGGACTTGCAAAATACTTCTAAGCATATTTATACTTTATACAATTTTGCATTTTCTTTCAAGCACGTACAGAGTAGTTGTTTTGGGATTTTTTTCACGTTAGTATAGGTTCAACTTTACCAATCCCAAGATGAGCTTGCAGTGTTTTGCCTAGACCGTTAAAAGGTTTGGATTTAATTTGAAAACCTGGGCTGTTCTTTCTGGTTTTGCTGAAATCAGAGAGCAAGACTTCTCCTATAGCTTCCAAATTGGTGATGTGCTTCAAGAGCGTGCCTCTCATGGAAAGGTGTAACATAATCTCATGCAATTAAAGAATGTGTATGACGTGCTATTTATGCCTTTTTAAAGAAAACTTGTGTCCTCTGAAACTGTTACAATAGTAAAATTTCCCAGTGGGTATGGTGAAGAACACTGTCCTAAGAACAAAACAACAGAAAAATAAGCCTAACTCCTTACATTTTAGTTGTTGTACATTCCTTTCCATTTAAAAAAAACCTATGTGGGCTTTAGAAGCCATGAATGATGTAAATAAAAATTAGTCTCCCCCTCCTTATTTGCAGGCTCTTTGCTGTTTTTCCCACAGCTGTTTTTCATCTCTTTGATATTGATCAGAATCCAAGGTGCCTGAAAGTTTATATGTAGATCTACGGGCCTGGGCGTTTAGGGAGGGAGAACTAATCAAATAACAAAGCATTAAGTTAATGTACACAGTAGAGGAAGCTATGAATAATGAAAGAAGTTGGTACTGCAGATATTTCTAAATTGCTTCTGGAATAGTTTTTCAGCACCTATTCAGTAGATCACAGAATGACAGAATATTTGAAGTTGGCAGGGACTTCTGGAGGTCGTCTGGTCCAATCCTCGCTGCTCAAGCAGGGCCACCTAGAACGTGCACAGGACTATGTCCAGGTAGCTTTTGGAGAACCCCAAGGAGGGATACTCCTTGTAGACCTCTCTGGGCAACTTATTCCAGTGTTCCATCACCTGTACAGTGAAGAAGCACTTCCTGAAGTTTAGATGGAACCTCTTGTGTTCCAGTTTTTGCCCATTGCTCCCTGTCTTGGCACAGGGCACCACTGAGAAGAGCATGGCTCTGTCCTCTTGACACGTTCCCTTCAGGCATTTATAGACACTGATAAGATTTCCCCCGAGCCACCTCTTCTCCAGACTGAACGGTCTCAGCTCTCATAGTCTCTCCTCATAGGAGAGATGCTCCAGTCCCTTCCTCAGAGGGATTCATCATGTTGGATTCTTGCTACTACAGCCATGTCTCTCTTGTACCGACTGGCTCAGAGTTGTTCACAGTACTCCAGGTGCAGCCTCACAAATGTTGAGTAGAGGGGAGGGGTCATCTCTCTTGTTCTGGTGGCAATACTTTGAGAGAAGCCCAGAATACCATTGGTCATCTTAGCAGCAAGGGTATGTTGCAGCCTCATTTTCTACTTCATGTCCACTAGGACCCCCCAGTTCCTTTTCTGCAGAGCTGCTTTCCAGCTGGGTGGCCCCCAGCTTGTACTAGTGCCTGGGGTTGGTCCTGCCCAGGTGCAAGACTGCACTTCTTGTTGAACTTCATGAGATTCTTGTCAGCATGCCTCTCCAGTCTGTGCAGGTCCCTCTGGATGGCTGTGTGGCTCTCTGGTGAATCAGACACTCATTCCAGTTTGGTGTCATCTGTGAATTTATTGAGGGAACACTCTACCGCCTCGTCCAGATCATTAATGAAGATGGCAGTGATGTTTTGGATTAAGATTTCAAAATGCGTAATTTAAAAAAGGAATGTAAAAGCGTGTTTGTTGCTAACTTAATAGAAACATTGAGCAGTCATTTATTGTAATTCTCCATTTTTGTGTTTCTTAGCTCAAAATAGGAGATAAGAATTAAGTCAGTGCTGTGAAAAATGTGTGGTAAGAATGCCGTGTTCAGTTGTTTTTAGAAGTCCTTTTGCCTATTCTCCCATGTTAATTCAACTGGAAAATCAGGGCCATAAGTTACTGCCAAAGATAATGTTGTTGTCATTAATATTTTTGGAAGATTCTGTCTGCAGGTTGGACTGTGTTGTTTATCTAGACTTCATGAGTATGCCTAACAGTCCTCGATACAACAAAAGTTTTTACTGAAGTTAAAAAGGAAATAATTCTTGTAAAAGCAAAGATCAGTCCGAAGAAAAGCAGCTAACTTGTGTTGTCAATGTTTGAAAAGACAGCACCTGTTTTTCCTCTGGTCAGACCATTGAGAGGACATGCTCTCTAACCGTAAGGTTTTTCTTACTTTAATTTTTGAAATGATTATAAAATTTATTTGAAATACGACTTTTTATTCATGTTTGTAAGAGGAAGGCTTCTGGAGGAAGAATGGCACTTGATACAGTCTTTAAAGCGGACAGTGACTTTGCAAGAGAGCTGTTTATTATTTGTCGTTTTTTAAAACTGTGGAAAGATACTGAACAACAGTGAAGAGGCTTGAAACTAAGGGTAGGAGCTGGTGAGCAGTTGAAGCTGCTCGACTAAAGGTGGGAAAACATCGAAGCTGTAACAGTGCTACTGGAAGCACCCTTGTGCTTATGTCAAATGAATGAGGAAAAGTTCTCTGTCAGCACTAGGGGTGACTTCTGCTGTCAGAGGTGTAAGCTGAGAAGCATGCAATGTATTTCCAGACCTTGTCTTCGCCACTGAAGTCAGTTTGCTAAATTGACTTAGAAGCGTGCTGTCCATAGCCTTCAGTTTGTGTAAGTTGCCTCTCCACTCAGTCTGTCTTCAAATCAAGATCTACTTGCTCCTTTCGCTGCTGGTATTTGGGAGTGTTCGTGTGCTGTAAGTCAGCAGCTTGAATCTGTTGATTGTTTTATGACGCTTTGAATTTGCTTGGCATTCTATCTCACATTTAGCTGATTTTTTTTTTAATTATAAGTTAGATAATATAAGTGAATTTACTGTTGCTTACTGTTTAGATAAAGTTCAGTAATAGACCATATAAACCTGACTTACTCTGGCAAATTCAGCATTGTTTGTGGGTTTGGAGAATACTGCTCAGGTGAGAGAGGATAGTTTTACTTCCTAGTTAATATGGTAATTTCTTCTGGGTTTAGAAAATAATGAAGTAGAATGCTCAAATATGCTTTGGTTTTATTCTAGATTTT
The DNA here is from genome assembly GCA_013396635.1 of Penelope pileata. Lineage (NCBI taxonomy): Eukaryota > Metazoa > Chordata > Aves > Galliformes > Cracidae > Penelope > Penelope pileata. The sequence goes on along the minus strand of WBMW01003636.1, from coordinate 2,554,784 downwards.
CTCAAAAACATCTTACTGAACTTTTCAGCAATTATCAGGTTCTTTTAAAGTGTTTTGTGATGTTGGTCTTTCTTTTGTATTTTTGCTGCAGAGATCTCATTCCGAGTTTGGCAGTGTGGTGGGAGCCTAGAAATCATCCCTTGCAGCAGAGTGGGCCACGTCTTCCGCAAACAACATCCATACACGTTCCCTGGTGGGAGTGGTACTGTATTTGCAAGGTAACCCTTAGGCTGCTCTTCAGCTAAATAGTGATATTGTGGATTTCTTCAAACGATCAGCAGGTGGCAGTAATTTAATTTTAAGGACCTTTTCTTTAAAGGAAGCTGATTTTGAGGCAACAACACACACACAGAGAACTCTTTAATGGAGGCAGGCAGAATATGGAAATGGTTAGCTTTGCTTTCTACCAATTTTGACAAGTTTGTGTTTATTTGGTTGAAAGAAGGTTTTGTTTTCAGAGCAGTCCCATGCATCTTTGTTTCACAGAAGGAGTTCCATCGTTCTCTAAGACCCTGAATACACTAGGTCGGGATTTGCTTTGCTTCCTTTTGTTATTACAGAATTACAGAAATATAGCAGTGATTGTGTAGACTACTGTCATTTGTACCAGGCTGTTGGAAGCTTCATTCTTCATCATGTCTTCCTTTCTTCTATCCTGATTAAAATGCTTTTTGTATAAACCTAAGAAGCTGCAGTGTTAAGAGGGTAGCTTAGTATGTATGTTAATTTTACTGTTGATTTAATGCATAACAGTAGCTGGCATACTGAGATGCCCTCGGTTTCTTTTCTCTAGAATGAGAATAGCAATCCTGATGCAGTGTTTTTAAGGCACTGAGTGTGTGTATGACAGGTTTTGACCAAGGCTCGGTCGGTTCAGCTGAAGCATCTGTGTACATTTTGGTTTAGAGAACTAGACTTCATGCTCAGAGGCCTGCAGAAAGTCTGACCTAAAAGTTCTGTGAGTTAAGAGCTTCAAATAAAATCATTTATTCATCCTTGAAGAATGTGGAGCGACAGCACTGTTTACATGACACAGCACAGAGCGCAGATGTATTTAAGTCCAGGACAATTTTCCAAGCTGTCAATATACCTGGAATAGTGTTTCACCTGAGGTTGAGGAACCACCTTAGAGGTGTAAATTCTCTTCCACATTGGTTATGCCAGCAACACGACACTAATAAGTTTAATAGTCCAGTAAAATAAAGTCATTGTCTTCTCTTTCTTCCAGTAGTCACAGTAGGGATTTTTCTGATTCCCTATTCTTTGAGTTCTGTTATTTTATGCTACAATGAAAATGAATAGTACTTGTGGGGAAACAAAAACTAATAATGAAGTATTCTCTCTTAATACATCACATCTCTGTGCTAATATGTGCCTAGTATATCCCAAGCTGGCAGGGGCCTACAAGGATCATTGAGCCCAGCTCCACACAGCACCACCCAAAACTCAAATCGTATTTCTGAGCATTGTCCAAACACTTTTTGAACTCCGGCGGCTTGGGGCTGTGACCGCTGCCCTGGGAGCCAATTCCAGGGCCCGACTGCCCTCTGCTGAAAGAACCTGTTCCTAATACTCAGCCTGAACTTATCCTGTTTATAGTGTGTCAGGAGGGTAGAAGGATCTAACATTTAAACTATTATGTAGGCTTAGGAAGCAACTGTTTTAGTTTTACAGTAGGTTATAAAATGATGTCACAACAAGGCATTCATGAATCAGGTTGTGCAATTTTCCTAATTCTCTGCAGCTTTTCTATCATTGATCTGTTGCCAAGGTGCTTTTTTTCTTGTGATATTAAATAAGTACTTACATCTAACTCACCTGAAGAGCAGGGAAAGGGTCTTGTCTGTGTGTGTGCAAGAACAGAGCATACCTCCGAAATGTATCATATTAGCAATCGTTGAAGATTGTGCATTTGTATTGGGATTACACCATTTACATTTTGTTGCTATGAATTCAAACCATCATTGTGATTTGATCACTCAAAGATCCTGACAGCTGCTGTGACAGTGTTGTGGGTTGTTTTGGACACATCTTGTTTTCCAATCATTTGTGTTCAAAATGATGTTAAAAAGAGATCCCACCTGGACTTGAATGTGAGGACAACTAAAGACTGTGAGCTAGCATCTTGGGCACTTGCATCCCTTTCTGGATCTTTCTCTGCAAGTGGTTTGTTGCCATCGTCCTTAGCAGTCCAGATGTCTTAAATTCTGAAATGCCATTGGAGTTCTTTGTTTCATTGGAATTATTTTTGAATTGACCTAGAAAACTTGTATATCACTTCACAGCAACTTGCCAACCCTGCTTTTTAGTTGAAGGTTGTTTCTTCCTCAATCATCTGTCTTGTGTCTCAAAGTAATATAACAAAATTCCCTTGAAAAAAAAAAATAGAATACTTTTTAGCAGTGGGAGAATGAGAAACCTAATGTAATGGGATACCCTAATAGTGCAGACATTATCAGATGTGTGGGGCCATGGTGCCAAGAAACTCAGTGCACAGAATCTGTGCTGCTTGTGCAATTGGGACTCATTAGCTTATACAATCATCTGTCCCTTGACTGTATGTAATTTGCTCTGGAGTGCTCGGGGTAAGCTTCCTATTTTTAGCTGACTAGTCAGTACGCACTGGCTTTGGGCAGCCAAAACAAATTGATTCTGGATGAGAGACTGGGAGTCACATATCACAAGGGGAGAGAAGGGATGACATCCTGGCTGTGTGGTGTGGGCAGACGCAGCTAGCATCTAGCAGAACATATTGGATTGGGTTAGCTTTGCATGTATGTGCTTTACTGCTTGAGGACCAGCTGCTTTAATATACAACTTCATCTGGGCTAATAAACCTTACAGACCCCAGTGTGGTGTGTGCAAAACTATCTCTGATGGCATGATACTAAGTTTCATTATTTGTGACTTAATGTAAGTGCCAAGTGCTCCACAGAATGATAATTGCAGGAGTTGGAAGGGACCACTAGAGATCATTGAGTCCAACCCCTCTGCCAAAGGAGGTTCCCTAGTGCAGGTCGCACAGGTGAGCATCCAGATGGGTCTTGAATATCTCCAGAGAAGGAGACTCCACAGCTTCCCTGGGCAGCCTGTTCCAGTGCTCTGTCACCTGCATCGTGAAGAAGTTCTCACATGTTTGTGCAGAACTTCCTATTTTCCAGTTTGTGGCCATTTCCCCTTATCGTATCACTGCATGCCACTGAGAAGAGCCTAGCCCCATCCCTTTGCCTCCTGCAGTTTAGATATTTATAAACATCGATAAGATCCCCTCTCAGTCTTCTCCAGGCTCCACTATGTTCCTCGGTACCCAGCTTCTTTGGAGTATTACTAATTTGGGCAGTTCTTGGCATATATAGTGTTTCCATATCCATGTTGCATTGTGCCTGAGCTGTTAATCTTTGAGTATAGGTAAGTGTGATGCAGAGATGCATGCTGTCCTTGGAAGTGCCTTTTGAGTTGTTGAACCCTGGCAAACTGAATAGCATCTCTCCCACCACCAAAATCTCTTTGGCCCATGGATAGCCGAGTGGGTTGCTGAGCAAGCAGGAGCCACGGGCTGAGTAGTTAGGTGACAGTCATGGAGGCCTGGTAGACTGCAAGTGAAAATAAGCTGAAATAACCCTCTGATCTGGATTGAATGGGCTTTTGCTTACAAAAAATTAAAAGGAATCTTTGCAAGGAAAAAGTCAGCCCTCAAAAAATGATTGAGGTCTGTCTTGTTGTTTAGTTTGTTTTTTTCTTCTTTCCCCACCTCCTCCTCTTGTAGCAACTTGTGAAAAGCACCGACTGTGTCCTGGCTGCTTCTGCCTTCTGAATTGGAAAGGATCATATTCAGGAGGTTATTGGCTGACTCCATTGACTCCCTTTGCTTAAGATGAACTTACTGCCAAATGTAAAATTAGCTTCAGAGCTTCATAGCAGTTGCAAGTAAAATAATATTTTGTTCTAAGCCTAAAATTACAAACAATAGAAGTAGATGAGTTTTACATGGAAGCCAGGAGATGGAAAAGAGCCTTACAATCATGCAGTCCAAAGGGAGATTTAAACACAGCAGTTACATAAACACAGAAATTTTAGTTAGACTGATTTAGAAATAACGAATCATGGTTGGTTTTTTTCCCCAATGATTACTGCAATAATTTATCTGTAAGTTTTCAAGTATTAAACATTTTCTAATTGCTGTCTCCTCTGTTACTTCAGTTACAGTAGGCTTGCTTGGTTCATAGCCTTAAATGTCACAACAGCTTACGTTGTCTTGGAATGTTGAGTGCTATGCTGGTAGTAGCAAGATGCAGACTGAAAATGTGTTGCTGAAGTTAGCATAGCTGTTTTCAGCAAGGTAAAATACATTAGTAAATATTGCCAAGTGCTGAGATTTTGTGTTTCCAATTAGCTTGCTTATTCAGGTGAACACTCACTGAATTTGGTTTGTCAAAATTATATTTAAACAAACAACAGCAAAGCCAACATTCACTGGTGCCTGCAGAAAGAATTCCAAGATGTATTAAATGCCGGATGCAAATGTGAAGCAGCGAAGAGAGTGGAAAAGACAAGTTCTGTTCTGAATGTGTTGATTTCAGTCATGGGACATTCTAATTGCTTTCTGTTACTTGGATCTCTAATAGGGAATCTTCTGCCTGCCTTGAGGCAGCAGGCTATGTAGTACTAGGAGGGATTAAGATCAAACCAAGAATAAATGACATGGTTTAGTCGCAGTGGGAGGAAAATATAACGTGTTTCATGTGATTGCCCCTAGAAATACACGCAGGGCAGCGGAAGTTTGGATGGATGAGTACAAAAATTTCTATTACGCAGCAGTGCCTTCAGCCAGGAACGTACCTTATGGCAAGTAAGTCACAAGTGCTTTTTCCTCCTCTTTCGAAATAGCAGCTTCTGAGGTGGAGGTAGTGCTGGCTCTGGTGTTATCTCCTTAAGAAGTTGTTTTACTGAGGAACTTGAGTTTTGTATACATTCATCAATGTTTGCAAATACAGCAGCCAGACCTTGAAAATTGTTTTCCTTTTTTCCTCTTCTAGTATTCAAAGCCGAATGGAACTCAGAAAGAGACTTAGCTGCAAACCCTTCAAGTGGTATCTTGAAAATGTTTATCCTGAGTTACGGTGAGTTTCAGCTGAGTCTGAGATGGTGTGGAGTTCCGTTTGTCTTCTCGAGAAATCACGGGTTTCTCTTTCCCCTTTCTTGGAAGTAAAGGTTAATTGTTTTTAACTTGCGAAAACAATTCGTGTTGTGGGCTTATTTGCTTTTGATTTTGTTCATTCTATTCCTAACAGTCCATTTTTCCCAAGTAATCTTCTTTTCCACTTATATGGAGTTGCTGCTGTAGTTGCAGTATTTTAGAGAATGGCGTCCAAGGTACTAAACTCCTCCAAGCCTGGAGTCAGTCTCCTACACAGGCTGTTTGTTTGCAGGTGCATTGTTCTCTATTCTGTCATCTTCCCTTTAAAGTTTTGCCTTCACCAAAGCGCATGCCTAGCTGAGTGAGAAGGCTCAGTCTCAGTACGGTACCAATAACAAGCTAGCAGTTAAGAAAGCCTTGTCTATTTTGTAAGCATTGGTAAATGCGTTGCTCTAAGATGAGTCTTCTGCTTCATTGTCTCTCACTCTGTCAGCGGGCAATTGCTAACCTTTGTGTCAAAAACAGGGAAATGAAAGGGTAACACCACTATCAGTTTCTGCAGAGTTAATTAATGCTTACAACATTAACATGTTATATGATACAAAGGGATAATTACTGCTCTAGAATACATACTAACTAATGGAAAACCCCCAAATGTTTTTATCACTTTCTGAATAAAAAGATTCTTGTTCAGTAACATGTTAATAGGTGTGTCTATCAGATCATAGAATCATGGAATGGCTTGGGTTGGAAGGGACCTTAAAGGTCATCTAGTTCCAGCCCCTTGCTTTGGTATCTGAGTCTACAAACTAGTATTTCTGCTGTCAATGTAGTATTGCTAGCTCAATGATAAGATGCTATGTGTGATAAGAATACTTTTTTTTCCTGGGGGCACTTTGTGTCAGTAAGGTCAGATAGCTGCTAGTGGCATCCAGGCTTGGAACGCAAAATCATCAGCCCTTACAACCTTAGTAAACTTTGTATAAAGCTACACATAGTAAAGAGTCTCATAAGCTAGGATAATGCTGAAGAAGAAAATTGCTCTCTATCTTCTCTTAAAAGTGCCAGAGGATATTTATTTTTGTTTAATTTGTCAGAGGAAATACGGCTTGCAAGCTCCCTTGGAAAACATGCTACAATAAGTATTACTGGAGTGTAATGTTATCTTATTCTATGTCACCTCCCTTGTGCTCATTCTGCTGCATTGAATTATTATATTCTTATTATAGTCTGAAGTTTTTTTAAAGGAGTTTATATGCCCTTGCTTTTGTTTAATATGAGCTTATGGTCTCTCTGCCCCTCAAGTGCACTGTGAATGTGTTTGCCTCGATATTTTCAGAGTGTGTAAATTCCAGTTTATATGCAGCTGTTTAAAAATAGCTATTGGTAAAACACTTAGTTTTATTCAACCCCATTTCTAACACTTCAGTAAGAACAATTTGAGACGAAAGTAGAATGTCATGTTTCTGATACCTTGGCTGAAAAAGAGTGATGACCGTAACTGATGGCATGAAGATATGAGTGACCTCAAATGATGATGTGGTCGCCTTTAATTTGCTTGTTGTGCTGAGCTTGTATGTCCATCCTTGTTTTCTCTTTTTGCATTCTGTCCTACGCTTGTAGGTTTGTGTTTGATCCGTTGATGCTCAGAAAAACTGCCTTCCATCTTCAAAAGATGATTGAGATTTCCAAACAGTAGTCATGACTCATCTTTAAGCTCTCCTCTTAAAAATACTTCAAGATAAGACGCTAAAAGAAATATCAAAGAGAAACCGATTTAAGCAGATATCTCTGGTTTCCTTTTAGGGTGCCTGATCATCAAGATATAGCTTTTGGGGCTTTGCAGCAGGGTACCAATTGCCTTGATACTTTGGGCCATTTTGCAGATGGCGTTGTTGGAGTTTATGAATGTCATAATGCCGGGGGAAACCAGGTCTGTATGCTGTTTTTATTTTTTTCTTTTTTTTTTTCCAAAATAGGTGATCTTAAGGTTTAAAAAATATATTTCCTGAAACTAACTCTAGACAGGCCAGGTATTGTGTAGTAGTGAGAGGTACATGAACCCAAATGAAAAGATCAGTTATTTAGCTGTTCTGTTGTAATAATTTCTCCCTCAAATATAATTTTGCATTTTCAGGGTTAGAATTTGAGTGCAGAGATTTGTTCAGTACGATCAGATTATCTTCTTCCTTTCTGTCCATTACTATTTATTTTTATATCAGAAGTCAGTAATCTTTCCCAGGAGTTTTATGCTTTTGTAGAAAGGTTTTACTCATTAATTGGTATGTTTGATTTTGGTTGAAGTTTTTGTAAGATATGGGTTGTTCAGCATGTGGCCTAAGGTCAGCAGAATCAGAGGAATGCTTTACTATGATGCCTTATCAGTAATTTTCAGTTTGTGGTAATGGCATGTTAAAACTCTCTCGGATCTCTGTTCAGCTCTTTCAGGAAGCAGAGGTGTCTAAACTTCATCTCCTAATCACTCACGGTAAAGGCAGTGTTGCAACAAGTCTTTCCTAATCCTACTCTTAAACTAATTGCAAATATGTCAAATCCATAGATAGGAACCAAATAAGAACATTAATTATTGTGAAGAATCTGATTATGCAAATGTGACTTCATCATTAACGAAGGACATGCATATGTACTCACTGTTTTGTGTGCTGCTTTGTCACTGAACCAACATGGCTATAAATACAATAAATGTGAAATAATCAAGTACATCTGTTAGATCAGAGGGCTGACCATTTACAGATCTACTACTGAAGGAGTGATTATATCAGAGTTTTGTGCTCTGATGTATATTAGAAGGGGAATGCCCGATAATCAGATGAAGCCTAAAATAAGTTATTTCAGACAATGTATCATGTGGGTTTGAGTTGCTCGTGTACATCTGAGATAGGCCTCTTCCGTATCATTAAAGAGAACATACTTGGGCAGGCATTTTCCGTTATCTTCATGAAAACACGTTCATCTCTTCAGAACACCACTGGTTTTTTTTAGAAGAAAGAGTAAATGTGTCAAGAATTGCCTTTCTGCAGAAATTTTGGAGTTTCTGGTTGACTTCATGTATCTGTAGAGAATACTCAAGGTATCTTTCTCTTTCAATCCTGCCCCTCTCCAAATATGACCCATTTTTCAGTGTAGTTTCCTCTGTGAAGTTGACCTTGAAAAACAAATACACTCTCTCTGAACCCTCTGATGGGAATTCAGACAGATTAGGAGGCAGAACAGGTCAACAGTGGGTTTTTATATCCACACAGAATTCGTATTCCATTAGAGGAATGAACAGTGACCCTAGCATGGGAGAGAAGGATAAGGAGTGAAGCGGAATCCCAGACAGTATTTTCAAATGTCATTACTGAGTATAAATCTTGTAAGGGCAGCATCTGCCTCAGTGGCATTTGTGATTCCTGATAAGCTCTAAAAATATTTGCTTGCTTCCTTAAGTTGTTAAAAGTGGCTGTTAATGATGCTAGTTGACATCAGACAAACTGGTTGGAACTGAGAAGGCAAGTCATTCTGTTGTCATCTGAGATTAAAATGGAACAGTATCCTGAGCTGGAAGAGACCCACACTGATCGTAGAATCATCATACAATCATTTCAGCTGGAAGGAACCTCTAGAGGTCACCTAGCCCAACTCCCCTGCAGTGAACAGGGAAATCTACAGCTGATTTCCGTCCAGCCTGACCTTGAATGTCTCCAGGGCTGCATTGGCTGGGAAACGAACCCAAGCCTCCTGTGTGGCAGGTAAAAGATTGAGCCCAACCCCTGGCTCCACTCAGGACCATGCAAAATCCAAACCCAATGTCTGAGAGCATTGTCCAAATGCTCCCTGAGCTCCAGCAGCTTGGGGCCGTGACCACTGCCCTGGGAGCCTGTGCCAGGGCCCGACCGCCCTCTGAAGAACGTTTTCCTAATATTCAGTCTGAATGTGGTAATGAAAAAATATGGATTGAGAGTGAAAGGAAAAGCTCTCAGCTTTTAGTTTTGGGAGACAAGTAAAGGGATGTGCAGAGTTCTCCTGCCTTTTTGTTTTGCATAGCTATCGTTTTTCTAGTAGTTGCATAATGGGGTGTCCATCTAATGACTTCCTGAGGTCCCTTCCAACCCCTGCAATTCTGTGATTCTGTGACTTGCTGCTAGGCTTGCTTCCTGCATGATGGCGATTACTTGTAATCACGTTGGAGAGAAGTTCTGATTATTTCCTGAGCATCTGTTCTCAAAGGAATTTAATCACTGTTAAATCTACTGAGTTTAAGTGATCATGCAAGCTAAGCAGCAGTTACAGTATCAGAAAATAAGTTGAAAAATGGGACGGGGTTAGTCATCTAATTTTTCTGGAACACTCACTGCTTACAAAATGACCCTAGATGTAGCCAGGCGTGACCCTGTATATTTGGGTTTTTTGTATTACACAACTGCGACTCCTCTTTGGTCACTGGAGAACAGTTAATTTTGTCATTTTAAGTAGCAAGGAGTATTGAGTTGGACAATTAGTGTGGCGTCAGTGAGAGAGATCAGCTTCCTTCCTCAAAGGATAATTAGACAAACGGAGGCAAATCTGGATCCTGGAGACCAAACTTCAGGGTGAGAGTCTGAACATTAGGGCAAGGTCAGGCTCTATGTAGGAGGTTGCTGAGGTAGAACAAGCTGGGCAACGGTGCATACAGAATGACTTTTCTTTGCTCGTTATTGAAGAAACAGCATATTTAAATGTATTTAAAGGAAATTCTCTTGTACGTTGCACTTTGCGTGGGAGGTCTTGTTCTCCCATTACCCTGAGTTTGGCTGTCTTGTGTTCTGCTTTTGGGTGGCCTCTATCATCACGCACACGTTATCTAGTATACGGATAGAGTGACCAGTGGTGTTGCAGCCCAAGCGCTTATTTTTCATATATATAATATAAAAATTATACATGTATTCTATATTGCTATGGGTAAGTAGAGAATGCAGCTGGATAGATACTTGCTTTAAAAAGCTGTCCCTAAACTTGAGGACCCGTGACTTCCTGTTGTCCTTCAGTGGAGCCAGTAGAGGGAGCAGTCAGCTAGCCCAGCCCAGAGTTGATTTGAGGCTATTGGAGCAATTGGAATTGCTGTCTTTGGGGAGCAGCATTTCTTTTCATCCCCTGCTTTGTGGGTAACAATGAGTGGTTCTGATGCTCATACAGAGCCATTCGCAGGAGTTTAACCTGTGCTGTGGATGCAGAGATAGCAGGTGCACCTTGTGCATATCTTAGTAGAAATGATACTGTTTGCTGTTGTTAAATTTTTCTTCCCTTTTCTAGGAATGGGCCTTAACAAAGGACAAGTCAGTGAAACATATGGATTTGTGCCTTACTGTTGTGGACAGAGCACCTGGTTCACTCATAAAACTTCAGGGCTGTAGGGAAAATGACAGCAGACAGGTTAGTACGTCATGAATGCACTCTGCCAACGCTGGGAAAACAAGGGCTGTGAATGAGAGTGCAAGAACATGCACTGGTAACTGTACTTCCTTCTAACCATTGTACTCTTTGCTCTGTATCACGGTTGATGTCCATAAAACTTGGATGCATGGCACCTGAGCAGAGCAGCAGGAATAATCTGCCTTTTCCTTCTTATAACCAGTGACGATCTTACAGTAACATATAGAGCTGTTATCTCACAATTGGCCTTGTATGAAGGCTTCACCCAGCAGCACTGATGTGTGACAGTCTTCAACTGTCATGTTCCTTTTCTGATACAAAATATATATTTCATGATGTATTTTTGAAAGGCCTCGAGTGAAGTTTGAAGATAATGTGACCTGTCTCAGGAGAGTGGGTTCGCTTTTCTTTCCTTTCAGCCGTGACCTGTTTACAACAGCCCTAGACTCCTTATTAATGCAGCAGTGTTACTTCATCTATTTCCCATGCCTGAGGAGAATCACGTTTGCGGAGTCATATCATCTTTTTGATGTTGTTGTGTAACAATTAATCTGTTTCTGCTACGTCATCAGTTCTGATTTTCTGCCGCCTTCCTTGTTTCTGTATCTCAGTATTTGCACATAGATCTGAAATGTTGATTTCTTGATGAAGAAAGTGTCCTTGCCACTTTTCAGATCAAGAAGCCAAGGAAACAATATTTTCTTGATAACATTTAAAGGCAGAGTAGAAGAGAAATACAGCAGAAAAATCTTTAACATCCTATATTTGGGATTTACTCTGTCTATTGTTGGTGTCACCTTGGGCAACAAAGCTTCTGACAGCACAGACCGACTGGGCTGTCTTCTGTAGAACTGAAAGGCATCTGACTGATTTCTAGGTTTCTCCAAGGTTGCCTTTGGGGATTGTACTTCTTGCTTCTTTACGTTCAGAATGTAGTAGTAGTGATATTGTGGATGAGTTTTGTGACTTCATTTTCTTCCTCAAACCTAAGGCTCCAGAAGGTTGAATGTGGTGTGACAGCATATTTGAGAAGTGCTGAAGTAGGGGGAAATATTTTGGTGTATTCTATGTCTAGTGCAGTGCGTTAGCTGAAAGAAGGGTTGCTTTGGCAAGGCTTACCAATGTTTGTATGCTCTTAATCAAGGATTGTCAAGACTGCATACTATTATTGCAGTATTCAGATCTCTCCTAAGCACACGAAGACTTCAATGGATGGGATGTAGAACACATCCTTTTACAGATTTTACAGTTTACTAACTTTATTTTCTCTTCCAGAAATGGGAACAAATTGAAAGCAACTCTAAACTGAGGCACGTTGGCAGCAACCTCTGTCTGGACAGCCGAAATGCCAAAAATGGAGGTCTCACCGTTGAGATCTGCAGCCCTTCTTTGTCACAACAGTGGAAATTCACACTTAATCTGCAGCAGTAGAAGAACTTACAAGCAAAATACTGTTTCAATTCGTAGACATTGGGCAACGTTTTGATTGAATTACTGATGTATTTCTTAAAACTTTCCACGGAACTTATATACCTCAGTATTCCATCTTTATCTGAAAGTAGGAGAGTGCTGAAGCTGACACCAGGGAACCGGCGGACTTGGAGCACTGCAAAGATTTCACTGAACGTGGCTGCAGCACAGTTCCTTCTTGGTGTGAAGACTTTAACAGTTCCTTTCTGTCTTCAGTTACGAACTTGCACAGCAGATAACTAACTCTAGGAACAACTGATGTATGATAGAAGAAGGATCTCAAAAAACGCCTGTGGGGAACAGGGTCTGGGAGGGAGGGTGGGAAGAAGTACCAGGAGAAGGTCATTTGAAATCTCCATTTGCATAGAAATCATCGTTTGTTGTTTCCAAAAACAAAGTGTCATTTTGAAGGGTTTTTTTCCTGTGTGTACTTGGTAATTTGAATATGAACTTTTCTATGATGGATTCTAAATATAAATATATAAAATATATATATTGCCAGCTCCCAACGATTTATATTGATTTCCATCACCCTCTAATTATCAACAAAGTCACTGACAGATGTATAACCAGGAATTGGATCAGAACGCTAGGAGAGTGAAACTCAACGAAGGTGCGGATTTTGTGCTGCTGAGTATGATGTCCGTGCTTACACTGGATGCTTTTGCTTTGCAAACTGGATCTACTTCTTGAAGCTTCGCCCTCGCTGGAGATCATGAAACTCAGGAGGAGAAAGAAAAGAGCAGAATAAGCCGATGCATCTGCACAGATGATTGCTCGGATTGTTTAATCCAACTTGGAAATTCATTACGTGTGCTCTGGATATCGTTAATCTTGTACTTGATATTTGTGTTGATGATTTCTGTAATATTATGTCCTTAAATACTTCTTTCTTCGTTACAAAATTGTACGAACAGTGCAGGTCTTGCACAGATGCAACCATGTGGGTTCAGCACAATTTTATTCTGGGCCCTGATCGCAAAAATTTCCTTGTCTCAAAGTCCCCTCTTGAGTTCTGAAAGTGAGATGGGATGGTAACGTCACTGTTGACAGCTCAAGGTCTGTATTTTAATCTGCAAGGATGAGCAGTTATGTAATATCTCTGAATTGCACTTACTTAATTTATAGGCCTACTACTGGGGAATTTTCTTCCTTTTTTTTTTTTTTTTTGTTTCATTAAATGGGGCTTTTGAGTGGATTCAGGCTTGGCTCTGCGAATCAGTCTGGATACCAGCAGATCCTATGTGGTGTTTTTGACCATAGAACCCATGCGTTTTACAGCTTCAGTCCAGCTGATGTCATTTTTATATTAAAATAATACTGTCAAAGTTAACTCCAACTTTGACCTGTACTTTCTTATGTTTGCATAGACTATGTACTTTTTTATTAAAAAATAAAAAAAATTAAATGCTTGAATGAGCTTTTAAGATGAAAAGTGAATAACTCGTTCCAGCACTAATAAGTGACACAGCATTGACAAAAGAGTAAATAGTGCAGGCACAGAGTGCCAGGAGGTGGTTTTGGTAAGATATGGATCTCGGGGGAAAATGCAACGGTTGATCATAAGGAGATGAAAACCACCTGCTGTGCTGTGTCATGCCAGTACGGTTCTCCTCTTTCTTTGTTTCTGGAAGCAGAATAGTTCCTGATTCTTCAGGTTCCTTTGGCTGCCTCCATACATGAGGTATAGAGGTGGTGCTTTCCTTGTCAAAATGGCTCTGTGTCAGTCAGCGTGCCACAAATAAATATCTTGTGTCTCTGAAGTTACGACCTGCAAGTACCTGCGTAGCTTTTGGACGTGGACATTAAATCCAGCTTCTCCCATCTATCATCTGACTTTTTTTTATATAAAGGGGTAAATAATGCTTTTTTTTTTCTTTACAGTCTGCTTTCCCCAAATCTAGCCTGTTTTAGAGGCCATGCAGTGGGTAAACAAGTTTTCAGCTTTTTGTCTCTCCCTAACTGTAGCTATTTAACCTAGCTGAGAACTTGGAGAACATGATGCACAAACGTAGCAGTAGATTTCTTAATATTCTGGAGGACAAATACTGAAATACGGGCTCAGCAGCAAGTCAGTTGTTGAGGTTCTGAGAAACTGAAGAAAAAGCACTCAGCTTCTACCATGGATGTATTTTCACTTGCAACTTTGATCGTAGTAAACATAGTTCTCAGCTGAAATCAGCAGTCGCAGCTCTGGATATTGGCCTGCCTCGTAGCTCGGGGGCAGAATTGGAAATAAAAATCTGTGTTCCACCTCTTAAGTCTTCAGTGTCAACTGGTATCGTAAAAAGTAGGAGTATTTTCACTTAGTTCCCCATGGATGCTGTGCATAGGGGTTTTAAAATAGGAGCTGTATGTTCAAGACAGCGTTGTTTTTCTTTGAGAGAGCGGACGAGAAGTGGTATCCTTTTGTTATGTTTACATGACAGCGTGCCAAAGTTACTTACTGTGATTTTAGGGGTTTTTAATATTTAGGAAATTTGCCCGATTGAGAGAGAAATTAAGAGCCCTTGAGGCAAATTGTGATGGAGTCTTCTGAGAACTTTTCTTACCGTCTTCAGAGCAAGAATGGTGATATTGTTTGTTTTGCAGATTTTCAAAAACATCGTTTGGAAACTGTTTTTTCAGTTGGTTTGAGAAGTCTGCTGTACAGAGCTTGTACTTTGTTCATTTTATAGATGGAAACCATCCTTGAAAAATTGTTTAACTTAAATAAAGAAGAATGCTTTATAGATACACGTGTGGTTGTTAACGTAATTGAGTAGAACCAGGAGGTCTGCCTGAAGCTTGTAAATGCTCAGTTTGCAAATGCTTCCGTTCCCTTGGTTGTTTCGGGAAGTTCCTGCTCTCAAGGTGTGTATATGTGGATGTATATTTGTATTCAAGAAATGAGAGCTTTCGGGCAACTCTTTCCTTAGAAGCTGTTTTCCATCGAGTGACTTGATGCTGAGTACTTCCACCTGGAAGTACAGCATTAAGGCATGTTCCCCACCCTGACCCAGCTGGGTCTGATCTTCTCAAGACTAATGCTGTCCCTTCTCTTCATTCCCAGAAACTGCTCTTCCAGGCATCGCAGGGCTTCCTTCAGCCTGGGGGGCTCAAGGAAGATGGCTGCAGGAACAGCGCTCACAGGTGATGGGGCTGCCTGTCCTCTTCTGCTCATGTTGTCTCTGCTTAGTCAGAGAGTTCCCCCTTCTGTGTGCAGGGCAGTGATTGAGATGTCTGAAGACCCCTTTACAAACAAGGATTTTTCCTGAAGGGGGACAAGCACTTCACAGGTGTAGTTCAGAGAGCTTTCACATAAAGCGTTGTGCTGGCACAATTGGGAAGAGAGGAAATCCTCCATAGCAGGTGATGGAAAGCTGTGAACGTGAGATCCTCCTCCTGTGGGCTGCAGCTGGAGCACAGCACTTGATGGCAACGTGGCTGCCATGGAGGTGGGCTGACACAGGAAGGACAGGGTGCCGTGCTCTCCAGGAGGGCAAGCATGAGAATGATTGAGGTTAAAATCGCGTCTGTGACACTTTATCCGGTTTCCAGGACTCCTGAAGTCAGATCTCAGGGCACACCCTTCTTTTCTGCTCAGCAGAGTAGAGGAGTACGCTTGCTCAAAGAAACCTGGCCTTGCAGTTAGCCCCAAGGCCATGATCAGCCAGTGAAACCTGCAGAAGCATTCATAGGAAAGAGATAAGCACATGTGCCTTTTTAATTCTACTGACTTTTGCCTGTCAGGCTGGAGGGAAGGAGAATGCCTGGCGTGAGCTTCCCCTCCCTGTGTGCCAGAGGTCGGTGACTAGTTCGTGCTTTTCAGAAAGTTGAAATGAAATCTAAACACAATCTTCTATCGAGAAGCTAGACGGCTGATTAATATTTATGATTGGAGGTGTAATAAAACGGCCCTGTCAAACTGCAGTAAACAGAAGAAGCAGCCTTGTATCTACGGATTGTATCTGAGAACTCAAGTGAGGGCTCTCCATCTTAAACGCCCTTTGACACCTCTGAGCTGACAGGTAATGCTAAAAGGCAGCTGGGCTTCTGGGAGTAGCAGTACCTTTCTCATCGAATCCAGTGGTAAACATAGAAGTCTGTCCCGTGTCTATGTCGAGTCTCGAGCACTTCCTGTGGGTGCTTTTCCTGGTAAGCTGCTGAATGTAAGTATCAGCTCTGTCCAGCACCTGCTGCATTCATTCCGACTAAGGCTCCATTGCTTCTTTTGCCTCCTATCCAAATACATAGGAGGGGCTTCCCCTTTGCTGTGACTTGGCTGGAATGCCAGGCCGTGCTTTTTAGCCTGTCTGTATGCCTATGGCGATGCTTACAATCAGATATTTATACCGATTTTATAAGAGAATATTTAATCTTTGCTCTTCGTGTTTAACTAAAACGTATTTTAAATCTGTAATTTTCAAGAGAATCTCTGAGCGTATGTAGCTGAATTTTGAGGGACTGTAATGCTAAGTTGCTAGAGGTGAGAGCGGTCCTCTTGGGTGAGGTGGGTCCTATAGAGTGCTGCCCAGTTCCTGCCTGGAATACGACTACCATAACCTTAGTTATTTTTAAGTTATATGTGGAAAACAGTCTGCTTTGTTCTATTTGTGTTTATATTAAAGGCAGATATGTTATAAACTAGCGTGGTCCTCAGCTGCATGCGTGGCTCTCCTCATCCAAGCTGAAATACAGGGAATTATTCCATAGCAACGACTGCAGAACGCTCCAGCAAGAGGCTTGCTCCTGCACAGAACGACTTGGGATGAATAGAAGCCACTGAAAAAAGATCGCCTGGGATAATAGGCTGTGATTGCAGAATGAGCAAAGATGGCAGGGCTGTATCCCGTGTTAGACTGCACATTTTATTTACAACTTAACATCCGGCAGCTATTTTAAGACCTGCTAGTAATCAAAGCTTAAAAACAGGGCGTGAAGTCGGTCGCAGATGTTCTGGCTGTGCCAGCCCTCCAAGGGCTTGGCTGAATGGGTGCAAAATACCCTTTTGACTGATTTCATTTCTTGCAGCACAGGAGCATGTTGCTCTCTCTGTGCAGGAAGAGGGACTGTTTGATTTCAGTGCTTTATTTCTACCCCGCAGCTGTGTGTGTGATGCTGCTTTAACTGAAAGGGATCTTGCAGTAGGAAATACCTCTGTTTGCTGCTATGCTCATAGTATTACCTTTGGTAATCCGGGCTTTTAGTTAAAAACAGACTTAGAAAGTGACTACTGAGTGTCTGTTGTGCTTTGGTTGCATGGTGATAACTGTTTTTTGGAAAGTGCACTTCTTAACTTTGTGCTGCCTTTCACCCCATCAGGAAGGTTCACAGCACTGAACTGCTGGAGCACGTGGCCCATCCTGTGCAGCAGTGGGGCCCAGCAGCTGCGTGCCCCCTGCCTGGCCATCACAGTGAGACCCTGGCTATGGTTTTGTCACTGTCCTGTGCTGATCCACGGGCTAGGAGCCCTCAAAGGGAGCATTAGGTATGCTGTGTGGTGAGCCAATGTGGGGTGTAAGGAAGGTTGGCAAAATAAATCCATAAATCCATGGGAAGAGCGGAGTTGTTCCTTACAGTAGCTGCAAGCCACTAGAGCTTGGCTTATGGTGTTAGAACTTGTTTTTATGGCACGGTGCGCACCGTGCTGCTGTTAGGCTCTCTGCCAGCTGGTTGCAGGTTTGGATGAAGGCTTTATTTGGCTTTTGTTGTTGAACGAGCTGTTGGAGTGGCAGCTGCATCTTCTGGTCACTGGTGAAGTCAGGGCTTCTGTCACAGTAGGAGCTACGGAGGAATGTGATGCTGCATTGGTCTCTCAGTGTGTAGGTGGAAAGGATGAAAGAAATGTGGAGTGTCAGAGAAAGCAGTGCAAAGTGAGAGGATAAGGAGAAGCAGCTGTAGAGCAAGTTCTCCTCCCTCAAAAAAAATGAAGGGCCCCATTCCTTCTGTCTGGACTTAAACTCCCTGCTGGCCGGGCTGGTCCAGGCCCTTTCAGGTGGGAATGCATGGGAATTGCCCTCAGGGAAGAGGGGAAAATGAGAGAAATCTTAATTTCCTTTTTCCAGAGCAGTATTGCTTACAGCATAGTTAAGATGTTTGAGTCTGTAAATTCGTAGTTTAAGGTGAAATGAGGCTGACTGTCCCCTGCGCGGCAGCAGAAGCTCCAGCATCTTCAGCGGTGCGATCTGTGCCACGTCCTCAGCTTCTGCTTGGCTGTGGCCTCTGACAGAAGCGTTCCGTTCAGATGTAATAGACTGGGCACAACTTTCGGGAGTGTTTTTAAAAATGAAATTTCGGCAGCTGAACATCACGGAAAATCAATGAATTTTGAGATTCAGAAAATCTTATTCTTCAGCTGATCTAATTCTTTTCTTGTCAGCGATTCCAACAGAAGTTTGCTTTAATGACTAATGGTTGCCAGGCTGAATGTCTGGCTTCAACTCCCAGCCATTTCGTCTCCTAGTTGAGTTTCATTCCTCAAAATATTCTTTGTCGTGTCAGAGCTTCTGGAGTCCGATCTTGTCTCTTTGCTCTTCCCCTTACAGGCTGAGCCCAGCAGAGGAATGGGTTTTCCAGGCCACTGGTTGCTCCAGCAGCTGTTCTCCAGGCAGGTGGAGGGCTGGTGAGGAACGGCAGTCCTCCTGCCCCTGTAAAAAGAGGTTGGGTCCTTACAGCAGTTACTTGTCGAGTGCTCACTGAGGCTCACCTCTCGTGGTGTACAGTGGGATTGGTGATAGAGACAGAGAGTTCTGAGACAGTGCTCTGAGAGGCTCTGAATCGATGGTCCCAAGGGATGGTAGATCTTCCCTGACCCCCAGCAAATCCAGCACAGCAGGATCCATGGGTGTAAGACAAGTTTGTGTGTACGTGTGAGCAATAAGCAAAGCACTGCCAGGTGTCCAGGAGCAGTGCTTGCAGGCTGCTGAAGTGATTCTTCTGAGGGGCTGTCAGTTTGCTTAGGGAACATCCCCAAAGTTGTGCCTGCCCACCTGCAGCCTCTGACATAGTGTCGTTCCCATTTTGCAGAATACGATTATGTGTGGAATAGATACAAATATCTGTATTCACACAGCATGCTGGTAAACGGATAGAGGTGTGAGGGAAATGGAACGAGGGAAGCAGACACGGCCAAACTGCAGGCAGAGCGGCACGGGGTGGGTGCCGTGGGCCTCTTTATTTCCCTGCTACTTGGAAGCCCTTTATTAGCAAGGAGCAGGAGTTCTCCTGCCCTGATGTGAGCTGGAAAGGCAGGGTGCCAGCACGGGAAGTGGTTGCATCAAGAACAGTAAGGAGAATATGGAGAGGGTGTAATTCTTCATTTTTCTTCACAGCAAATGGAAAGGCAAAAAAAAAAAAATATTAGGTACCAAGCTTAAAACAAAGGTACTTCACACAGTTGAAAACTGCCCTGTGGATGTGAAATCCAGAAGTACATGTGATTCTGGAAGATATTGAAAGGAAGTCTCTAAGTCAGAGACTGATGGAGCTTGGAGGGCAGGTGGAGGACATATTACTGTGTTAATCTCATTCCTTTGATCTTAAGCACTTGCAGTTGTCAAAGCCTGGATGCTGGATGAGATCACCCTCTGGTCCATGCTGGCTAACAATTTCCAGCTGAAACTCCCTGGGTGGCTTTGACTTGGGGGTGGGCAAATACGAGGATGCACAGAGCACCTTGGGGAACAGCATGTCAGCGCGTCTCCAGGAACGTGCAAGGCAGCGACCCAGCAGTACCGAGCCGCTGTGCTTAATGGGCTCTGTAGAGAATCCCACATCCAGCTCTTGTTGCAAATTAGCTTTCTTCTGCTACAGTTTACCTACAAAGTTGTCTGCTTAACATCTCGCAAAAAATGCGAGAAGGGGGTTGGCTGATTTTGATATCGTAATGGCACACAGCTGCGGAAAGTTATTTAAAGTTCAGACTTTCATCTGGGAAGATGAAACATGAAAAAAAGAGCATAGAATGGATCGGGAAAATAATTTTTTTATATTATTGTTAATAGAAGTCTAATGCCTTTGGGGATGAAATGCCACACGCTACTTCAAGAATTTCCAGCCTATCCAAAATGACTACAAATAATAATAATAATAAAAGTTAGCATTTTCAACAGTGTCTTGGGTGTAAGGCAGCATCTTTGACATTCTGGTGCCTCTGCATTGCGCATCCCAGAGGACGGACTTCTGAAGAACACAAGTTTTCATGGACTGCTGAAAACATGCCGTGGAATTTTCCATTAGAATGAATGCGATGATTTTTGCTACGTGTCTGAATGTAGACCTCTATCAGCAGCACTCGGAGAAAGGCTTGTGTGAGTTCCTGAATCCCTCACCTATAGTTGTTCTGTGAGCGTGAGACCATCTGTGGAGAACGCGCTTGCCTGCCTGGCTCTCTCCATGGCACGGCCGTGTCTGTGCTCCCCCCAGGCAGCGAGGCACAGCTGCTTTCCCTCCTGAGCACTCGGGGGGCTGCTCCCGGCCTCCCTCGCGGGAGGGCCTGAGGTGTGCCGGGCAGCCCTGCGCTGTGACTCAGCACCGAGGAGAGCCAGAGACGGCAGCAGGACGAGCTCCCTGCTGCTTCCCATGTTCCGGTTTCCTCCTTTTTGGCAGAGCAGGCTTTGATTTTTCTCACAATCATTATGGGCTGTGAGGAACAGCTCTTAAATTAGCCCTGAGGGGGTGGCAAGGTAGGGAGAGCTCGCTGCGGGGAGCGCGGTTTGACGCATGCAGCGGGCACAGGTCCTGCCTGACCCGATGGATGAGCTGCGTCGCATGCAGGCTCCTCTCCCCAGTTTGTTTTTGTTGTTTTAATTAACTCTTGGCAGCCGTGCCAAATGCTTGTCCTGCATCTTTCCAGCTGCTGCTGTGAAGTTAGTGTTGATCCTCGGCCAGATCGGGACTCGAGTGGCTCAGCTCTACCTGGGGAGCACCCCACAAAACTCAAGGCCTGTGTGAAGGCACGTGGCAGCCAGCACTTGCCAAATGCCTCCTGCGGAGCCGGGAAGGGCCAAGGTGGGCCTGGCAGCCCTGGTGTGCTGATGGGGGCCTGGTGTTTGGGGCAGTGCCTCTGAGGGCTGCCCCCCAGGAGGGGCTGGGCCTTCCCCAGCGCTCGCACTGCAGAGCTGTTGTGTTGCTCCAGGGGGAGAGATGCCGTCATGGGTGCCTCAGCCTTTGTGCAGGGTCCCACGGTGCAGCAGCAGCAGCACATCTCACCCACTGCTGATTTTTGTTAACTAAATGAGAAAGTGGGTTAAGCTACCTCAGGCGATACAATCCCAGGGGCTGTGGTGAGGCTGTCAGTGCTGGAGAGGCTGTCAGCTGGGAAAGGGCACGGCCGTCTCGCAACAATGAACCTCATCATGTTATAAATAACTCCTTGCTACCAGAAAATCGCTGGTGAGAGAAAAACTGTTTTCCTGCTCCAGTTTCCTTCCTTTGGGGCAGCAACAGAGCGATTTGGTTATTTGCAGGGTACCAGCAGAGCTGGTCAGGGCCGACAGCAGCGAAAGCAGGGGACGACAGGTAGGGTGAGCACACAGGAGAGAGCTGGTCTGTCTCTCCTGGTGGCTCTCCCTTGTGTCCAGGCACAGGGCAGGATGCCCACCCACAGGACAGGACCTCCAGAGGCAGACACTCGGTCTCCCTTGTCACAGGCGCAGGGTTGGTGTTTGCCTGCACTGGCCAAACTTGGTTGGCTCCCACTGAAGGAGCGACTCTGCAGCTGCAGGAGGCTGCAGGCTGATGTGGTTGCCTGGTCTTCACTCATGCAGAGAGTACAATAGACACATTCATCCCAGTTCCTTGCAAACTGTTCACAGCAAGTGGTTTACACTGGGTTCTGCTGAACCACTCTATGGGTGCCTCCATTGAAATTTGGTGGTGATGCTGCTGGACAAATAATAAGAAAAAAGTTGTTCATGGTGGTCTGTGATAACAGAAGTTCAGGAGCCTTTTTTGCTTATTGCATGAGCAACAGAAAGCTGATGCTGGCTCCCACTGCGTCCACTCAGATGTCTCCACTTGGGGTGCACACACTCACTCCAGGCCAGGGTGAAGGCAGGTGTACTTCACGCAGCATGAAAGTAGCTTCTGAAATCACTGTAGTGCACAAGGCCTTGAAATGGGCTGCTCCAGGTCGGAGAGAATGCTGCTGAGTATGCATGACATGTAAACGGCCTAGTATTTGCTTACTGCATGGGCCCTCATCCCTGTGAGGAATACAGATGTTTAGTGACTGGTATTTAATAGTTCTGATAGTGGGTCACCATCTGTATTTGGTTCAGTAAATGCTTGACATTATCTGTTGTCCGCTAGGATTGTAACTGGGGGTTCCTGCAGCGACATCTTTGAAACTGCTCTTCTGAACAGAACAGTGCTCCGCCTGCCCTGTGTTAATCATGGAATGGGAATTTTAAAAGGTGATGGGAATACAAAATCGCTTTGCTCAGCTAGTTGCTGGAATGCCTCTCTCCAACGCAGTATCAGAAATGATGCTGGACCAGGTGGTGGTGGGCTGCTGGGCACAGCAATGGAGAGGACTGAAAGGAGATGAATGGGGCACAGTGAGAAGAGGAACAGCACGTAGAACATGGAGGAAAGCTGGCAACTACAGAATTGCATCTTTCCTTGCAAGCGTTGGATGGAGGCTTTCTCATGTGGCTGGGTGGGGATGCGGTTGCAGATGTTTGTAGACCAGCCTTTAATCGTGCAGGCGACAAGGCATGCACGTGTACATCAATTCCTGTTTGACTTTATCTCCAGCAGCTTGTGCTAAAAGGCTTTGGGGAACAGACAAACTAGCAGGTAGCTCACCGTTCCGGCTTTGGAGAATGCTCTGCAGCTTATTCCGGCATGGCTGGCTGCAGATGCTCATCTCACAGCAAATTAAAGAAATGTCTCCTCCCTCCCCTCATCCCCTCACAGCTCTGCATTTTGGTAGAGTGTTATTTGGAATCATGTCTGACTGCTGGAAGCCTGACAAGATTTTCTTTTTTTTTTTTTCTTTTTTTCTTCTTTTTTTAAATTTTGTGTGTCTAAGAGAGACTGAAGTCTTTTCCTTTGCTGTTTCCTCAAAGGGTACCAGACAATGCTGTGATTTTAAATTCCGCCTTGTTCTTCCTGGGGAATCCCAATCCAGCAGAAGGAATACCTCAGCCTCCATTTAAGCTTGAAATCCACATGACAAGTCATGGAAGCATGAATATTTTGGCTTGCTGTACCTTCCTGCGTTCACATCACTGCTGGTTCCAGCTACTCTGGGCTCAGTGTGGGGGCAAGGGCTGCGCGTTGGAAGGAGAGCACCTCTGCTTAGGGCTGGTAGTCCTCCTCCAGGCCTGTGGGCTGTGAATTCCCAATGAGGCTGAGGATTTGCTTTCCCACTCTTCCTGCTTCTGGGATGAAGAAAGTGTTTGGGGTTCCCAGGCAAAGCCTTTAACAGGAAACAAATTCAGCAAAGGAAAGCTAAAGCTGCTTAAAATACCTGAACCTCACACCAGCACCTCTGGTTATGTCGGCGCAGACACTACTGGGAAATGCCACTCATTCCTGGGAACAGCAGAAGAGGGAGAGGTCTCTAGCAGTCCCTCGGGCCAGAGGGTGAGCCTGCATCCAAGTGAGCAGCAGCTTCTGGACAGTAGAGGAGGGCAGCGGGAAGGAGAGGTTTTTCTGTTTTCTGACAGAAGGAGTAACAACAGATTTGGGGAGAAGACAGAGGTCGCAGAGGGAGGAGAGGAGGAAGGAACACGAAAGACAGTGAGTTTAGGGGTGCTGAAATACAGCTGGGGCAAAGTTAGGCAGAGGCATCCCCCAGAAAGGCCCCATGAAGAATTTTTTTTCACACTGACCTCAGCCCAGGTCCTGTGTGCTGAGCTCCTCAATTCTCACTGCCCTTTTCCTTTCTCAAACCCTCACTGCCAAGGACGAGGCTGTTGTTAGCTGTGCATCTCACCTGCTCTGTAATCAAAGGGAACCAGAGCGCAGAGATGCTCTGTGCAGAGAGCTGAGATGACTTTGCTTTGCAGGGGTCTGATGAGATGCAATTCATTAACACATGTAAAGTGCTTTTCTGAGCCTTGGATGAAGGTGCTTTCAAAGTGCCCATGCTTGGGCTGAGTGCTGGCTGGGGTGCCTCTCCGCAGCGTCTGTGATGTGGCACCTTCTTCACCCCCTTCCTCTCGGGGGAGGGAGAGACAAGCCGAGCAGGATATTAGAAAGCACTGCAAAATGGAATGTTAAGTTTGGCTTAATTAAGAAAGACTGCACTGCTGGAATTATTAATTGCAAATTCTCCTGAGAATAATTTCATGGGAGATTGAGTTACTGCAGGCCTTGCCCTGATCTGAATGGATGCCATTGTTCTAAATGACAGCGCTGAGGTTATATGCATGTGTACGCGTCTCGGTGGTAATCAGATCCTGGATTTCGTAATTCTGCAAATTAAATTCCTTGTTTGATTCAATTAGCGCGTTACAGATGATCCATGCTGCTGCTCACAGCTCTGATCACAGAGCCTGATTACACGCAGCGTTAGCTCAGGTCACGGTGTACCCAGGGACCAGTGAGCAAAGCGCTGCCTGTGGGTCTCCTACCCCAACGGTGAATTCCAAGGAATTCCCATTGGGCTCATCGCGGCTGCACGTGTCGACCAGCGCGTGGCCAGGGCCTGTGGTCACCTCTTTTGGCCCACTCAGCTCAGTGTGCCACAGGAGTGATGTGCCTCACAATTTAGATGCAAACTAAATTTCTTCCTGCGGAAAACACCAGCTCCTAGGAAGGAATACTCTAAGAAGCATCACAAACAAGCCGAAGATACAGCTGGCCCCTGCCGTGTCCCAGCAAGAGGTCAGTGCTGTGCCTCCTGTAAGGGAAACATGACGTCACAGCCTGAATCAGTGATTGAGCACCTGGCAAAGGGCGGTGGCTGGCCTAAGGAACACCTGTACCCCCCTTCCATGTGACCAGGAGGGGTGGACCCAGGGGGGGACTACCCTGGGCTCATTTAAGAGCCAGCCACCAAGGGGAAAGGATCTCTGGCATGGGATCTGGCTGTTCCTTGTCTTGGTGGGAAATCACTATTGTGTAAGTTGAAATCTTTTGTTTACAACCATTAAACCAACTCAATACTCAACCCAGCTAGAGTATTAGGCAATGCTCTACCTGAGATCACTAGAAATCTATCTGAAGCGATCTCGCTTATGCAATTGTACCACGTGGCCCTGGGGACACGCTGCAGCCTGGTGTCCAGGGGGGCACAGGCATGAGGCCTGGGGGAAATCTGTCCTTTAGTTGCTGGCAAGGACCCCCTGTAACCTCACTTTAGTTTTCTCCTGTGAGGTTTCTGCTCCCTCTGTGGATGGGGGTTTCAGCCAGGCGATGTGTGTCTGGCTTTGTCTGCAAATGCCATGCGCTTGGCACACGGGTGATGGCTTCAGTGGGCACCACAGGCAGTGCATGCACAGCCTGGCAAGGCAGGGCCAGAGCAGCGAGGACGAAGGGCTGCTACCATCCAGCAGAGACATCTGGGAGCCTGGGCATCTGCCCATGTCCCCATGTTCAGCCCCTCTGCCCCAGAGCTGCGTTTAATGTACCTAGAGGAATGATCTCCGTGTCCTTGCACCGACACAAATTGCCAAACCTATTCCAGAAAAGAACGAGACAGAAAAGCAAGCGGTAATATATCTGACTGTATTTCAAAGTTGCTGATTGTAAACAAACTTTGTTGAAGAAATAAAATCACATGACAAGATATCAGAGTGATACTATAAATCCATTTTGTTATTGTTGCCACACTTCACATTTTTGGAACTCAGAATTTAGCTCATGGTGTACAAAACTTGTAAAAATTTATTGCAAGCGTGCCTTTGTGTAGAACAAAACCGGTGTCACAAAGTAGTTCCCTGTCCCATGCAGAACACAGCCGTGCATCGCTCTGTGAAGAGGTCACACACCTGCATTTCCCGAAAGACTTGGCTGCTAGGAAATTGCTCTGAGAAATTTAAAAAAAAAAAAAAAAAGAAAAGAAATAAAAGGAACAAAAGCGATCGCGGTGTACGCTTCACCTCTGGAATTTACATTTTCAACAGAAATCTCCAGAACTTTAAAGAATATGGAAGTTTGCAATGGAACTGCAGTTGCTGATGGGAGCCCTCCAGCAGCTGAGGCCAACTTTTTGTGTTTGTCACTGCACACAGTCACTGCATTTGATGGAATGTCACCTGCACATTTTTAAATGACTGAGAAAGAGATGTGGACGGGAAGATTCCTCTTCCAGGACTCCCATCGCTCCCATCTCTCCCGTGGCACCTCCCCAGCCTCCCTCCATGCTGTGTGGCAGCGCTCAGACCCCAGCGCTGCGCCCACCGACGCGCACAGCGCAAGCCAAGCCATGGAGTGAGGCTGGGGCTGAAGCAGGGCGTACAGAGCGGCTGCAGCCGTGCAGGGCGGCTGCCTTAAACATCAGCCTTTTCTTTGTGACTCAAAGGCAGCAGGGGACCAGGAGAGCGCGTGCTGGACGGGTATGTTAAAAAGGGATCATCTGGCTCCTCTCCCTCCATGTGCCCAACCTCTCGTGTTCCCTCTGATTCCTCAAACGTGCTGCTCCCCTGAGGCTCCTCACTGCACCGAGCTGTACCGATCAACCTGACCTTCACAGAATTAATCTCTGGCAAAAATCTTTGTTCTGCTGTCTCTCATCTCACTCCAGAACATGGGGTAAAGTTATTTATAATTTCTGTATTGAAATGGCAAATATTTGGCTTATAAATAGAGGAAAAATCCAGGCTGCAAAAGTAAGTCTGAGACCTGCCGCTTGTTTTCCATCAAATGAGCAACTCGGTTTCACAGAGAGATGTGAATGGTTCAGCACTCACGTTTTGCACACACCTTGGCACAGATTAATTGAAGAAGGACTACGAAGTTACTTTGACACCACGTGGGTTGGGGCTCTGGACAGACGAACCTAGTGTACTGGGCTTTGATTTATTGTTTCCATGAAACCCAGAGCATGCTGTAAATGCTTGAAGAGAAAAAGTGTTTGCTAGCTTCTTCATTTTAATGACCAGAGGTGCCAGGGCTGAGAGCAATTTGTATGGGCCTGGCATTTTCTCTTCCCTGGTAAAACTTAATTTGGCTACCTCTAGAGTCCCCGTCATGAGCAGGTGTGAGACTAGCTTGATTATTTCTCTTCTCCTGACATCTGTTTGCCTGAGGAGCTTGGATCCCAAATTGCACTCATCTCTCCTCTTTGCTTATCCAATTGGGTCCTGAACGTCACAGCCCTACAAGACGGTGTCATGGTCCCCTCCCACTAGGTTCTTCATCCAGGTTCCCCAAGTGTTCCAGGATTGTTGCAGTTACATCAAATGAGCATTTTCGCAGAGTAATGTTTTCACGGATAAAATTTTTGCACTACACATTGTGTGGACCACTTTGACATCTAATGCTAGCAATTATTACTTCAGAAGAGTGATACAAAAGGGATTTACCACTTAAGGCCTTTCTGTGATACCTAACATCAGACTGGCGAGAGTGTGAAGGGTTTAAATAAAGACAGAAAAAGAAAAAAAAAATCTACACAATCCCCCAGCCCAAGTCAAAGTGCTCTTGGACAGCGATGAGAGCGGAGGAATATCACAGCCATTCCAATGGGAGCAGTGGTGGGTGACGCTGACACCTATCTTGGGCCCATATGAACCTGGTGGGGCAGCACTAATGGGGCAAAGCAGGAACACCTTCACAGTGGCTGCAACTAGTAAAGGCTTCAGAAACAATACCCTGTTTCATCTGCAATTTGCAAAAGAGCAGGAAGGATCAGCAAAGTAATTCTATGAAAGTAAAGGAAAAGGCCAACTCTGCGTTGTTGCTTCTTCCAGGCTGACCAAGAGCTAGTGGGATGACCTGAACGTGCTCCAAATGCATGGAATGAGGGAAGCAATGTGTCGGCCAGGGAAGTTCTTCAGAGCTAAATTTCTGAAGAGACAGAGCAGGCTCTTAAGAGAGGAAGAGATCTTGTTTGTATGAAAGCACAGATATCCTCAGCTCTTCCCCAACAGTGAGAGTTCCAGTCCTAGCTCATAATGCTTCTGGAAAGAAAGGTAGGTTTGGGAAGAGACTTTACAAGAAGAAATACATACCAAGTAGCACTGGCGATAGGCTTATGTTTGAGCAGGTGATGACATGCTCTGTGCAAAATACCCTAGTTAATGACAGGCTAAATACATAAATGTTTTGACCTTGGAGTTCCTTGCCTTTCAAAACATTGCTAACATTTATTTGATACTTGCATGTTTTTCTCAACCAGACTGAGATGAATTCTTGTTTTACAAACAGCTGATCTTACATCAGCCATAGCAACCAGGAACTGCCGTGGCAAGTTCCACAACAGAGATGGATGGAAGACTTCATACTTTCCTCAAGAGAGCCTTAGTAATTATTTCTCTGAAATTTATCCGAATTTCACACTGACTGGACTACAGCAGAGCTTCATTTATCTCCTCTAAGCTCCTCTAGGCAGGCTGGGCTGCTCTGTTTTACTCAGCTTTCTCCTACCTTCAGCACAGCCTGGTTTTGACTCATATAGGCCTACAAAGAGTAAAGAACCCATGCTGAGCTCCTACAGGATCATGTCTGGCATGCTTTCATTTCTAGTTTGGAAAAGTGCATTGAACAAAGAACGAAGTTGCTGAAAAACGCAGGACATGGACAACCAGCAAGAGACCAAATTCCACTTCACACTTTGCCCTTACCTGTGCTGTGCCTCACTGATTATGGAAGGGAAAGCTCCTATTTGAAGGGACAATGGTGGCTGGCGACTACCAACATTGTTAAAAGCACTTTCCAATCCTTGCACAGAAAGGGGTAAGCATGCGGGATTA
The DNA here is from genome assembly GCA_013396635.1 of Penelope pileata. Classification (NCBI taxonomy): domain Eukaryota; kingdom Metazoa; phylum Chordata; class Aves; order Galliformes; family Cracidae; genus Penelope; species Penelope pileata. Next base: position 2,525,915 of record WBMW01003636.1, on the reverse strand, counting down.
TTGGTGCAGCATATTCCTCCACTCATCACTGAAATCAGCTGCCAGACTAGTGGATGCTGAGATGTGTAGGACTGAGCCATTGGAGGCTTCTTCAACTATCCACCAGCTCAAGACAGTCTACTAAATGTTAGAAGAAAAAAATATATCCCTTCATCCCAAATAAAATAAAAAGCCACAGAAGCATAGCTGAAGTTGAAGAGAGAGTTTTGAGCTGCTCTCCTTAATGTCAGTCCAGAAACAGCTAAATCCATTTTTCTCTAGGAATTATCTGAAGAAAACAACGTTGTACCCATTAGTGACAACGAGATGTCTTTAAACCGGCGTTCCTGGACTACCTCGTAAATGAAGAAGAGCTTGGACTAGAGAAAAGAAACAGAAAACAGAGAAGAAATGTCTTTAAATTGTGCCCTAGTGTCGAGTGCACAAATGGGCCGAAGTAAAAAGTCAGAGTTTCTGCAAGCCCTTGAAGCATTTTTCAACTAAGACAACAGCAGTGGAAACCATTTTGCAGTGGCTTCTTCTAAGCTCTTGTGGGTGTTACATTATGCACTAGGAAAAGAAATGTTTTCCAAGTATGGATCGTGGCAGAACAGGCATTTCTTGAAAGAAGTGCTGTGCATAGAAGGTGGTCAGTTTGTCTCACTGATGGTCTCGGTGCTCTGAAACAGAGTTTGCATACCATAGTTAAATCATGTTCAGAAGTACATGTGAATGAAAATTCAGTTCAGCAGGAGAGACGTGAGCCTTCCTGATTCCATGCCTACTTCAGCTTCAAACTCTTTTTCTCCTGGAAAAATGTGTAAAGGTTCCTCTGTGACCTGGTTGGCATTTCCTCTGTCCTTCAGCTACTGCTGAGCTTTTAGATCTCTTACCCAGATTGTCTCCTCAAAGATACAAAAAAGAAACAAAACAAAACAAAACAAAAGCTTGGTGCAATCTCACAAGCCATTGCACAATTAACACAGACGTGCACAGTAAGTATAACAAGCGTCCTTGCACTACTTGGAGACTAAATCTTTTTTTTTTCCTTTAACTAGGGAGAAGCTTAGTGTTACAAGCAGGTGGGAGAACCAAATCTGAGTAAGCCAGTTTGCAGTAAAGGAAATGCTACAGAATCTGAGCTGCAATTAACAAACTTTGCTTTACTAAACTCATTCAATTTCTTCTTCAACTACTTTGCCTTGTTTGTAGTAACTCAGAGAAAGTGCAAGATGCTTTTTCAGCAAGGAGAAATCCTAACTTTCCTCAGCCCTATCCACTCCCAGTCAACAGGTGGAGAAGATAAGGTGGAACAGTTATCTGTGGATATAGACTATGCTTTGGTGGGTCCTGCTTGTCGGCTTTCAAAGCCAAAATACAGGCATTTTGTACATATAAATATATATATAAATATTTTTGCTTACTTATGGAATGTTTGTGCATGTTTAGGGCACCAGTTCAAAATGACGAGGGACGGTTAAGGCTAAGAAAATGAAACTCATCGCAAAGCTATAATTTCGTCTTAATTTTTCTCCTTTGCAAAGGAGAGTAAAGCATCTTCCCTGTAATAGTCAGCCACTGTGTAATCCCCTATCAACACCAATTCTAGGGAAAACTACTCAGGACCCAGTCCCTGAGGCAAAAAGCTAGGACCTCGTCAATGTAGCTCAAGTAATCCACATAATTAACAACATAAGTCAGTGGAATAACTAAACGTTCCAAAGCCTTGGACATACTGACACCTGAAAAACAAAAGGCATTTTTTAAACGAGAAGGCATCGATCCAGGCCTTCGAGCATACCCAGTAATGTACCAGTCTGCAAAGGGCTCCAGATCTACCTCGAGGGGCTGCGACATAGCTGGAGAGCGCTGTGCTGGCTCCTTACCAGTGCCAAGTGGCTCCTAGGAGGCCCTGGAATCCCCTCCATCACTGCTGGGGACATCGACATCTTGCAAATGCTGTGGCCTTGCAGGGGAACAGAAGGAAGCAGGGCTCCCAGCAGCTACTGCTCATTCATGGTTGACTAGCAGAGTTCCTGACTGCCCTAACTCTGACTGCCACATAAACTTACAGGGCACAATGAAGTTGCCACTACTCTTCCAGTCACAATAAAGGCTGGCATTGCCTGAAGCTGAGAGCTAGCATCAAGAATACCATTTGATTTCAGGTACCTCTGTGGAGTTTCTTAAGAAATGGAAACTGTGGCCTGGACATCTGCTGAATGTTTGCTCTTCATGTACCACGCTAGCCTCTCTCCCTCTCTATTTAGAAAATGGACAAGACCCGGCCATACCCCGCGTTCTTACTGCAGAAGGGAGGTCTCAGTTCCCTGCTGGGAAAAGGAGATTAGAAATCATCCTCGGGATCCTACATAGCCCGGCACCGCCAAGGACTAGAGTGGTACAAAACCCTTTCCCTCCTATTGAGGCTACAAGGCCTTAAGTGCACAAGGTTGTATCCTTTGCCACTCTCTTATCTCTGCCTGCCTAAGTCTACTCCAAAAATCAAGAAATTGGTGGAAGTAGATAGCTGTCAGTGCAAGGAATCTCTTTGGGCCAGTCAGTAATTTACCAACCCCTGTTGATTTACACAATACGTATTTGCACGGTGCCTTGGCATCTCTGACAGCCAAAACAATGAAATTCAGGGAGTTCTGAAATTCACGTTCATTACTCTCTATTGTCTCACTCCAGATAGATACGTATAACCTGGTGAGGTTTATACCAGTCAAGAAATCAATCCATCACTCCATTCCTCTTCAATCAGCCCAAGCCGTTCTTTGGTAAAACTTTTCAGAAGACGCTAGGCTTGGGGACCCACAACCAGTCGGTCCTTCAAGCAACATCATCCGTGCCCTGTAAGTTAATGCAGTGCTGTCTGTTTCCATCACTGCTAAGCTTTAGAATACAGAGGGGTTTTTGCTGATTGAATTCAATATTGTGTAGAGGGCAGGGCAGTGTTTCACCTCCGTATCAGTTCTCTCCTATTTCAATTATACTCTCCCCACCCTCCGCTGCTTTCCAGAGCTTCACTGCCTTCATTTTCCACCAACACCAAACTGCAGCAGTTCAGCCACATGAGCCACAGCTCATGACAACGCTTGTCCTCTACGTGTTACTCAGAACAGGTGAACTCTTTGGGCTTGCTCTGCTTCAGCGAGGTTTAACATCTGGTTGCAACTGGACGTCTTTCTTTTTGCAAAACACAATGTTGTGTTACTTTGCTAAACACGTAATCTGCTTAATTACAACTACTGCAACGAGCCCTGCATTCTAGTAAGAATTCCTACAGAACATCCCGCAGTGATAATGCGAAACACACAGCTATGAGCGAATTATTTTCTTCCTTCCAGCTGTGTGCCAAATGAAGTTCAAAAATGGGCCGAAAAGTCTTGACACTTACAAAAGGAAAACAAATTGTTTTTTCCTAAAAAACTTAACGGTCCATTACGTTACACTTTAAAGCAACACATAAAACACAGTTGAAATCAAGAAAAAATGTAACTGTTATGCTTTTATTTCTGATCTGTGTACTGATCGTGGCAGTTAAGACGTGAGGCAGTATTACTTCACTCCCTGTTTGTGTATAAAATGTTTCACCCTGTTTTTTAAAAAAAAAAAAATCAATGTCATGTTTTTCCATTTTAAATTCACTAACGTATTTGGTTTCTTCTAATCTTGCTGTGTTCTAGTGGGGATTAAATTGCCTTATGCTACTAAAAAAAAAAAGAGAGAAAGAAAGAAAGAAAGAAAGAAAGAAAGAAAGAAAGAGTCTTAACCAGTTCTCAGTTTCTGGCTGCCTGCCTTAAAGGTTTTGTTGGTCAATATGCCTGCTTAAGCGTTCGTGTCTCCGAACTGCTTATTTTAGCACACTGTGAGGACAGCAATGATTCCTTACAAGGTGGTAGGCACTCTCAACCACAGCTCATGGTGCAGGCTTACACTACTTGCCCTAGAACTGAGTAACTCCAAATAAGGTATCCAGTTCTTTGTAATGCCCACCTGGGACTGGCTGCTGAGCTATCTCAGCTTATGACAAGCTCCGAGCCCAAGAGGGGCTTTAGAAGATGACCCTGTTTAACAAAGAGTATTGAGAGAGAACTAATTTAAGTCCATTTCTGGTGTACAGATACCCACAGGGCATTCAGGTATGCAATTCTGTGTCAGCACTTCTTGTGGCACTTTCTGTAGAACACATTTACATCCAACTGCTACTAGGAACAAAGTTTCCACCTCTCTAGTGGCATCACTTGGCGTTTTTGGGTATGGACAGCACTGGTGGTGTCAGAAGGTCCTTGCTTTGCTGTTCCAGGTGTGGTATGTTCTTCTGCTTACCTTCCACCTCCTGCCTATGCCACCAAGAACATTGCATCAATGGGAGGGTGAGGTGTCTTCCAAGCCCAGAAGCTCCTTTACAAGTCTTTCACCGAACTGTGCACGGCTATACCTTGTCACATGGTAGGCCTCTGACATTTTGTAGAGGATGTAGGCATTGTTTATAGCAATGCTGATGGCAAACCAGAATACTTGCTGCCAGGTCTTGTTCGGTTTGTGAGAAATGAAATACCTAGAAAGCCAAGGGAAAACAAAATAAACAACAAAAAATGCCCAGTATTTAGCCATCCCTTCCATCTGGGAGGCAAGAAATAACCCTAGAAAAAGATTCTGAAGTCCCAAAAGGGAAGCAGGACCACAACTTACTGCCAAGTGCATGTGTGATCTTCAAGAATTTTGTACAACGTGTGTGAAATCATTTACAGTTAATTGCCTGTCTCTTCAGTTTTGGAAATTTCCGTTAGTATCCTTGTTCTAGGAGCCGATACCTCAGCAGCACTCATCAGTACAGCACTGCACATAAGCAGGAGTACTGATAGAGACTCCTAGAGCTTGCCTGTGAGAAACATCCAAGTGACGGGAGCTGTGGGTCTGAATCCTTTCAAACTATAACTAAAAAAAAAGCCTCAGGCCCATTAGGTTACAGTTTAGGGAAGACTGCTGATGCCTCTCCTCTCAATTACCTCAATTATAAGAAAAGAATGATTTCTGCTGTTGTCAACAGTATGTGGGAGGATGTGGGGGCAGAGCCAGGCATACAGCGCTGGTATGTGGAGCACCTCCTCTCCATAAGGCAGAAGAACTAGGAAGGACTGACAATCTTATATTTAGGTTCTGACTAATTCCAGGAGTACCAGAATATTCTCTTCAGTCATAAGATTTCCCATTTTTAAAGAAAGAAAGAAAGAAGTGATTAATCTAAAAATCTAAAAGTGAATTTAAATCTACTACTTCATCTCATTTATGTACTGCATTCCTCAGACTGAATTCTTGCTGCCTTGCTCAGACTGACTTGGAAAGTCTCTGCTGCTTTTTCTCTCTCCCCAGCTTTCAGCTCTCGAAATCTTCTGCACCTCACTGCCAGTCCCACAGCCAGGCTTCACCACTGCTGTTCTTACCTGTTTTTGTTTCTCCCTGTTGCGTTAAGAGCTAGCAATGAGGACACCAAATGGAATCCAAGAGCCAAGAGATCTACATTCTGCTCTCCCAGTTCACCAAGACTGGCTTTGCATTCAAAGCCGAGCATCTTCTGGCTCAAGGTAACTTAAATATCACCAAGACAGATAATCTCCTAAACATCACCTGCTGATAGGGGTGGAGAGCTGAGCTAGCCTGAGAGACTTGTAGACCCTTGCTGTATTCTCGAGTTAGCCTTGAATTTGATGTGGCCAAGAACATCACCAGCCTCTTGGCCCATCTTCCCAACTCTTCTTGCAAGTCATTTTCAAGATGCTAAGAACATAAGATTCTTTTTT
>WBMW01003636.1:2455823-2520055 GCA_013396635.1 Penelope pileata | reverse complement strand
TTTTTTTTTTTTTTGACTGGTAGATAGAGCCAAAGCAACACTAGTGGGCTTAGATCATTCAAAAGGTGAAATGGAGGGGGTAAGAAATGCAATGTGTTTAATGAGGAGTACTCATCCATCTCCTTACTCCTGCAGAGGTTCCCTACAGCACAGCCAGCAATGAAGCTCCTGCCATTCCACAGAGCCAGCTGCTGATCTTTGACTGAAACAGGAGTTTTGTCAGAGATGGATTAAGTGAAAGTAGGATTGAGCTCTCAGCTGCAACTCAACATGGAGAACTCAATCAGTCCAGCCACGGGGAAGGAATGAAAGAAAAACACTCCCTCACCCCCCATCCCATTCTCACTTACTTGCTGTATTTGTCGTCATATTTGCAGATATAGCTAAGGTGAGCAGCAAATGCTTCAACTGCCAGAGGGCATGGAATTTCTCCACTTTTTCTCTTAATTATAACTCCTGCATCAATTAGAAACATAACAGTTTTAAAGACACATGTTAGGTCCAGCAGTTGAAAGACACAGTTTACACACATGGATTATCACAAAATAAACTTTTGCAAGTTTCTGTCCCAAAACTGGGAAGTGGTCCCCCTGTTATCTGTAGCAGAGGTGCTAATTTGACTTTTTTCATTGTTAGTACATTGAACAAGGGAAAAAGGAAGAAGAGGGATCAATATTTAGTTGGAGGTAAAAAGGTTAACCATACATTCAGGAAAAAAACCAGACTGCCCTAGTCCCATGGTAGCCCACTACCAACAGTGTATGAGTCTCTCCTTGGTTAGTTCACAATGGGTTGCGGTCAGCTCTAGAGCTGTGACTTGGTCCTAAATGAGTCGCTTGAAATGAAGTCCCTTCCTCAGCTCTGCCCCTGCAGATCAAGAGAAACAGGACCTCCACTCCACTGGGTGCTCCTTGGCGAAGAAAAGAAGATACTGTAAGGAGGACCCAACTGGCTAACCTCAGTCAAGACAGAGGTGGTGCTGGTGCCTGACTGGCAGCAGCCTCATCCACAGTACCTCTGCAATGAGAAGAAGGCTCTTGCTGCTGTGGGAAGGCAGAGCTCAGACATGCACTTAGCAGAGCTGTGGTGATTTCTCTGACTGCAAGTCAGAGCCTCATCAGCCGGCTTGGTAATTCATCTTATCCTGGAGGATGACCATCCCGCCTACTGCAGAAATCTTCAGTAAGGCAAGTCACCTGCAGCTGCCTACCAACCAGTCCCTGCACAGACAAGAACCTGCCAAGAGCAGGTTACTCCAAGAACAGCCCCAGTTTGTCTGGTGTCTTTTCCAACACTACAGCGGTATTTACTCCACTCCCCCAAGAAACCGTCCTGGCTCTTCTTGCTTTGTTACTCCAGTCTTCCATGCCCTGCTCATCCAGCAGGGAGCTGCTTGTAGACGGGAAGGATGAATGAAATACACTTGTAGCACATTATTCAGCCTGTTTCCTAATTTTTGACCTTCAGTGTTTACTAGTCAGGTGTCCAAGGAATGGACCACCTCTCGCTCCATGTCTGTAGCTTACTGCCTAGTGAGGATCCTTGCTCCCCACCAGGCACAGCAGTATTTGTCTCCAAGTTTAGAGAAGCACAGGCTTAGCTGCATTCTTTCTCAGCATTGTTTCAGTACAGATTCGGTTCTGGGCTTTCTCACTTCTCCAGCCTTCAAACTCCCATTCCCTTGCTTCTGTCAAGTCTTTTACAACCATCCCTAAAATGCTCCTCACGTTTTGATTGCAGATTTCACCATTTCATTCCTTCAGCTGGAAGTCTCATTCCATCCATTATCTCTGTCAAGCCCCCCGTGCAGTCCTAGCTGGCAGGCTCTATTTTGAAGCAAGACTTATGACGCATACTAAATGTCATGTTACTCCTAAGCCATGCAGCAATTTATTTGAGGTTTTTAAATTCTGATTTTTCATGAGTCTGAAATGATATCACCTCTAAAACGTTCAGTGCTCTCTCCTTTCACCTCTCCTCCTCCAGAACAGGGTGTAAATGTCCCCTCTCTTCTCCCCCTCCTCTCTTTCTTCTCCTTCTCTTCCATTGGACAATTGATATTGCCTGAGCAATTTGCTTTGTATTCACAAGCCTTAACAATGCATTGTGATGGCAGCTATGTGGGCACCACACACTCCCTTCTCACTTTCTATTATATTCTGTGCAACATTCCTCTGTATTGAGAACATAAATAGCTTCATATGCACATTATTTTTACAGCCTTCCCTGGGCTTGTTCTGTTGCCACCCTCTGGGGAGGCAAATGCTGGAGCTGGGTCGTTCGTAGCTGCAGGTCTCTGTGGCAGGAGCTTCCAAGCAAGCTGACTCACCGACACCTCCGATGAGTTATTTCCCCTCCTGGTCCTTCCCCAGCACCGCTGCTGTGCTCCGTCCCTGGCAGCCCTCCAGGGGAGTGCACCGCCTGCGCTTCAGCCCCCGCCTGCCTCAGCCTGCGTGCTGCTCTGGTGCAGGCTGCTGGCATCAGCTTTAGGTTTGGATATTTTCACCCTGTAAAAACTCGGTACCGGAGTTCACATGATTGGCTCAGATGCAAGGGGTGAATTTTAAGCTTCTAACCTGCAAGCTTGTCAAGCAAATATTGGGAAATATCACCCCAAACAAAGTAAGCAGAGAGACTAAGGCGTACATACGTTTGTTTCCTTAAATGCTTATTTTATGCCAATCTGTGGTTTTCAGAGCTAGAATCACTCTTCCTGAAAATGAAGGCTCACTAATACCAGTGCTTGCTCCCTCCCAGCAAGCACTGAGATTTCATAACATAACAGAGGCACTGCATGTTCCAAGTGCTACATGGCTTTTTATCAGGACATAAATTTGTTGCAGTTCTTTATCAGAACTGCAGACAGTCAGGTTCATACAAGGTCTAACGTTCGAGTGCTTCCCATCAGGGCCCCACTGGCCCCATCCTCACTCTCATCATACTTGGACACAGCCCCATGAATTTACTCTCACAAAGGACACATGGAAATTTAAGGTTTAAATCCTAGAGCTTCTCTGTCCTGAAACATATTTTTTGACACTATGCTTCTTACTCCAGACTTTCCAGTTCCAGGCCAATCTCACAATTTGAATTTTTTCGGGAAACAAGGTTGTCAGCAGGCATTCCTCACTCCAGCTCCTCCAGGGCTAAGAACCACTCCGGGGCCTGCTTATCAAACCCTTGTATACAATTGCAATGCCTCCACAGCATCTCCCATCTTTCTCTCTTCCAGCTGCATGGCCTTCAAGGCAGGGTGGACAGAAAAGGTACAGACAACAAGGAGAAGCTAATGAGAGCTCTCCAGGGAAATGGCAGCCTTTGATACTGCCTGTGTCAGTAGGATGTTATTAGCAGCTGGCTCCTGATCCTGCTTCTTTCTCATCGTTACCACCGCCTCCTCTCCAGCTGCCTCTCCATGCTCCCTTTGTCTCTCTTTAGCTTCCTATCTAGTCCAGACCCCTAAGTGTTAACTTCTACCTCCCACCACCACCAGTCACTGCTGGGATGCCAACGCACCAATTGCAGCTATTTGGTCCTTGCCCTCCACACACGTGGCTCAAACTTCATTTTCTATCCTCAGCTCTTGTCCATTTAGCTTCTAAGTAGAGCTGGACGGCGAAAAGAGTCTGTGAAAGCTCTTCTCAAACAGAAGCTACTTCTCAAAAGGATCTTGGGTTCAACAAGTTTTTGCTTAAGCATAATATGCTTGCAAAGGAGCTGCTGCTGCCAGCTCTGCACGCTGCCGAAGCCGTGGGGTTTTCAGGGGCTGCAGTGGGCTGGGAGCCCCACAGGGCACCAAGGACTCTGAGGTACCCTGCTCCCTCCATAGCCCAGAAAGCCCAGGATTCCCCGAGTTCCTGGTCATCCTGCTCTGCAGCAGGTGAGATTGCTGCCTGCTCCGTTCTGCTTTGCACAAAAAAAATAGAGAAGATTTTTGTTGCTTATAGAACACAGTCCTGGAGTTGTGGGGAAAGCAGGCTCCAGACTTTGAGTGGAAAACAAAATGCAGCCACGTTCCACAGATGGGCAGGTTTGGACCAGCATATCACCTGGTTTACATTAAGGGTAACTTTTTACTCTCCAGGAGTCCCAGCCTCTTTTGACTTCTCAGTACTTTTGCAGTACAGACACAAAGGAAAATGCAACTCACGTTAAAGCTTAAGGGAAATTAAAAAACCACCGCATTTTGTTCTAGGCAGAAAATTCATACTTGATGGCAGAGTAAGCAGGACTTTTTTGCAAGACTAAAGGAACAAGACTCATCCTTTAGCATCTGAGATGATGTATTATGACACACTGGTTCAAAACATCCATAATGAATAACGTGCTGCATCTAAGAATAGCACTCATAGATCAGCTCTGACAAGTGTACTGCCCTCCCGGTGCCTCTGGCTTGGGTGGGATTTGCACTCCAAGTGTACGCAAGATTTACCTTCCCTACTGTCCCTTCAATTGCAATACATAGCTCACTCTTAGCAACCTCCACCTCTGTTCTTGCCCTAGGTTTTGCTTTGACCATCTCATCGTCTGTTTTTATGTTTTCTTTTCATGGCCTCCTCCACCCCCACTAACATTTACGCTCAATGTGGAAACGTACGATTTATTGTCAAGCACTCCCACTGGCTCCAGTCTCTGTCGGACTGCTCCACGTGGGTTTCACGCCTGTTTTCCCCCACCTCCTCTCCCATTTAACGCACTTTCTCAGCAGGTCTATGCGGCAGTCTTTCCTCGAGGAGCACTGATCCTCCTCTTCCTCCTCCTCCATGTTTACATTACTTAGAGGAGATTTTGGTGGTCAAACTCCAAGTTGGCTTAAACCAGCATTGCTGCATTGACTTCAGAGATGCCAAATCAGAGGCAGGCAATCTGGTCTCCTACCCTCCTGCTGAGCCTCCATCTGCTCTCAGATCTTCACTGGAGACTCTCTTCCCCCCAGCGTGGCTCTGAAAAGCCAGACTCCGTTTTCTGCTCTGATTCACCCTGAACTATCTTGGCTGTCCCAGCAAACATTTGGTGAGCAGTGTACTGGGCAGGTCTTGTCCCCCACATGCACAGGTCCTAATCAGAGGACATTGAACAATCTCACACATGCAACTAACCTACAATTCTGCCCATGCCAGAACCTGCCCGAGGTCACTCACAGGCACAACCACTTGCACTGCCATGTGCTGCCCAGGGAGGCCACTGCCAACTCGAGCCTGCTCTTGGCTCCTCTTTGCAAGGGGCAATTAACGCTGACCTTCACAAACAGAGCAGTTTTCTAACTAGCAGGGTGACACTAAGTCAGGTTCTCCGCTTATTGTACAGTAATTCAAGCCCTTAACTTTGCTTGAGAAGCCTATATGCATATGTGAGAGTCACTCTGGGCTCAGAATGTGAGCATGGGTGACACCTGTGAATTGGTGGCTTTACATTGAACGGTTTGTCTCAGGTACTTATATGTATCTCTGAATAATAAAATTGAAGAAAAACTGAAGCAACATTTTCAACATTTTCAAACACAGCAACATCGATGCCATATTTCAGAGTTAGGTTGTCACACTGCATCTTACAGTTTCCAAACATTCTTAAAAATATTTGTGTATTTTTGAAACAGAAAGGATTTTAGTCATCAAGAAGCTCTTTGGAATCATTTGAACTATTCAAGCTATCTGTTTTGGTCTCTTTTCATCAAATGTTACAATCAATTTAACACATAACAGGAAGCCTTAATTTACTTCTGGCACAAAGACATTTGTTTGTGACTGGGTTTTTACTGGACAAGACAAATTAATTGTAGGACCTGTTCTGAGTTCGAAGTACATCATGATGTTTATTAATTTTTCTTCAGCAACATTCCTACAAGATGCTTTGCAAATGTGGCTAGTACAGTGCTATACACCAACATCCTCTCCCCTTCTCTAACCAACAGCGGAGATTCCGTCTTTATGCCTAGAAGGATGCAGCCTCTACCAGTTCAGGCAAAGGAGGCTGCGTTAGCAATAGGCTTTTAACCTTTGTATGGGAAAAAATATTAGCTGTAAGAAGACACAACAGGGAAGTCATCGCTACTGCAATCATTCATCGAGGATGTTGCGATCAAGCTCTTTGTTCAGGCTTATTCTCAAACTCCGTGACTCATCCTGCCTTGCCACATCAGGCACGTACACTTTCCAGATGAGCAGTAGGAATATCGCTTACCTTGTTGAACTGGTGAATAGGCGTTAGTCAGGAAACGGAAGTGCCCCTTGTTGTACCAGCAGATCAAGGACATGTTTCCCTTCATTCTTATTCTGTACTGTCCTCTGGGCTGGGGAGTGTCAGGGTTGCTCAGCATGGATGGAGGTAGGCCTGTGCAGTCGCTCTTCCTGGCGCTCAGCAACCCACAGCAGTAAATCTCTGCATGTGAAAAAAGCGTTCCCTATCAGCAAACCATCGCAGGAACCCAGAAAGCACGAGCAGCGGAGCAAGTCCAACTGACCTGACCAGAAAATAGCTTGTCCTGCAATGTGGTGGCCCAACAAAGACACCACTCAGCTGGCCTTTGCCTGCAGTACCTACCATTTGTGTCCATCCTGAACGGCTCTGAAAACTGAGACCAGTGCAGAAAGCCTGCTCTTTAGATGAAACACATTGACATCTCCTGCACGGACACAAGGCAGTGACAAGGAGAAGAATGCAGGGTGTTTTCTCAACAATGACATCTATAACCTGTGTAATATTCTTCACAACATGTTTTAAATTGGACTGAAAAATACAAGCAGTGATATGCATTATGGAACAAATCAGAATTTATGATCCAAGAGAGCCTTTGACGTTTAACTGAGAATAAATTGTGGAGGGAGCAAGGAGAGAAAGAAAGCTGTAACATCTCTGCTGTTAACTGAAATAAATTCTCCTACGCAGCTCCTATTATGCTTTTAATAACACACACAGGTGACAAACTCTGGTTTAATCTACTGCTTCACTGTGCCATCCAGTTCTTGTTTTTCATCCTGGCATTTCTTGCACCTGCGTCATCTGGTTTGCTAAGGAAATAATGGTTAAGCAATTAAGAACCATAGGTCAATTTTAAAAAATGCATGTTCTAAAGGATGTAGAAGACAGAAACACAAAGTTCCACAAGAACAGATTTTAGGGAAAAGAAATAAAAACCCTGTTGGGTTTACTCTGGCTGGTAGCCAGATTCCCACCAAACCACACTCACTCCTCTCCGCAGAAGGAGAGGGGGAGAACATACAATGGTTGTGATGACTACAGAGAGATCACTCTCCAGCTACTGTCACAAGCAAAAAAGACGTGGCCTGGGGAAGATTAATTTGACAATTAATAACAGAGCAGGGTTGTGAGAACTAAAACCAGACTATAATAAGATTCCCCACCGCCCTTGTTCACAGGCTCACCTAGCTCCCATTTTTTCTACCTCCTTCCCACAGGCAGCAGAGGGGAATGAGGGCTGCGCTCAGTCCATAACGCTTTGTCTCTGCCGCTCCTCCATGTTCACTCTCTGCCTCTGCTCCAGCATGGCATCCTTCCCATGGGATGCTGTCCTTCCCAAACTGATCCCACACAGGCTTCCCACAGGCTGCAGCTCTCCCAGCACTGCCCCAGCATGGCTCCATACCATGGGGCCCATCCCTCAGGAACTGCTCCAGCACGGGGCCCCATGGGCAGCAGCTCCCCCAGACCTCCTGCCCCACCGCAGGCTCCTCTCCACAGGCTGCAGCATCCTTTAGGCCACATCCACCCACTACACTGTGGGCTCCCCCATGGCTGCACGTGGAGATCTGTTGTGCGAGGTGCCCGTGGGCTGCAGGGGGACAGCCTGCTTCACCATGGGCCTCTCCTGGACTGCAGGGAACTCCTGCTCTGTGCCTGTAGCACCTCCAGGCCTCCTTCTGCACTGACCTTGACGGCTGCTTCTCTTACATTTCCTCACTCCTCTCTTTCTCACAGCTACGACAGTGGGTTTTTTTTTTTCCCTTTCTTAACTATGTTTCCACAGTGTTGCTCACTGGCTCAGCTCTGGCCAGTGGTGGGTCTGATTTGGAGCTGACTGTCCACATGGGGACAGCTCTCAGTGTCTTCTCACAAAGGCCACCCCTGCAGGCCCCCACCTACCGAAACTTTGCCACATAAACCCAGTACAAGCAAGCAGTGGCCTAGCTGAGTGTGCACTGATCCTGTCCTGCACAGGCACTGGAGGCTCCACACACAGGAGACCAGACAGCACATTCTGCTGCTCACAGCTTCTCGGGCTTCTCAGATGTGAAAGAGGCAATGAACAAAATCAAAAGCCACAACACATCTCAGTGCAGCCAGGTGGGGAAAAACAAGATTTTGAAACTACATTAATAAAGAAAGTGCCTGAACTTGTCTTTAGGCCATGAAATAATAATGGTCTACTTTCTAAGAGAAGGAGATCTTCTTAAACAAGTTAATTAAATTCAAGGAAATCTTGGATGGAAATTTCCTCAGTCTCCCCAGGCTTTGTTTTAACCCACCTGCATGGAGAAAATGGATGGGCATGGAAGCAGGTGACACCTGCGCACATCATTCACATGGTAGCTGAGGTCTGTGGTAGTTTAAAGCTCATCTGTCAGCTAAGGCTGTTTGATCCAATTATTCATCATGCTTAATTTTCCACACTGGATAATTGGATATCCTTAAAGGGGAAATGCTAAGTCAGATTACAGTTTCTGGCTTCCGAAGAACCTGTGTTCTTGGGTTTCCATTTACGTGGTTCTTCTGTGTCTGTCTTTCTGTAATGATGCAAGGTCTCGAGGGCAGGTGCAGTCTTTGCCCTTGGTTCATATAGTGCCTGGCATTCTGAGTGTGCTTTCTGTGGCTAGGGTTCACAGACATAATAATATTAACATAATAATTGCTAATACTCATGGATCTCTCCAATTTTTGTGGGCACGTCTATGAGGAGCTTAGACTTTTCCATCAGAAATTTAAGACACCCATGTCAGAAGAAGGTCAACCAACACAGCAGTGGGGCTACTTAATTCTCGAAGAAGGCGGCACTCAATCGGTTATTTCTAATTAAACAATCAATCCTTGGAAATCTGTAATTTCCCTCTACAAAAGACAAGAAAAGCCTGACGGCAACAGGCTTAGAATCAATACAGGAGGAACTGCACCTCCTATGAAAGGCTCTTGTTTTGTATTTCTTGGCTGGCTATGAGGTACACAAACAGTGTTGGTCATGTTCCTGCAAACACAAGCATTAACTCACTAAACTTTAAAAAGCTTTCTTCCAGCCAGTAGTTAAGATTTTTCTGCTCTAATAACACACGAGCCTGAGAAGTTTCCTGAGCTGCCTCAGGTTTATGACTCACTGAAGGGTGATACTAACTCTCTCCAGGAGACTGCAATGGTATAAAACCAAGTGAATAACTACATTATTGTGCTAGAGCTTCAAAATAGCAACAGCCATCTCCAAAATCCCATAATAATTAATTGTAGCCTTTCCTTACGCTCAGGCAGTAAGCCTAGAGAAAGCTTTCAGCAGATGTTTCAATCCTCACACAGAATAATGGGAACCATTTCCTCTCTCAGGAGCACGCAGCGCAACCTCCCTGCTACACAGCCCAGAGATTTACCACTTCTGCAGATTTACCAGCGTCTCTCATCGTGGAGGACACCCTTAATCTACAGAGTTTTTAAAAAACACCCAGTTACTGTAGCAATAGAAGCAATAAAAATTAAGCCCATCTGGCTCAATGAAGTTTTTGAATGTAATTAAATCTGAATCACAGCAGGTGTTTGCCGCATACACAGGCATCAATGGAGACAGGTTCTCCTCCTCTGGTCTTGTCACTGTAACCACACAGAAATGCAAACACCTAAGCTAGCTTGGGCAGTGAATAAAGCAACAAGAGGAAGTGTGGCACAGGCATCCAGGTTCACTCCTGGTGTCTCCAGGCCATGGTGAGCTTGTGCTGCAGCCTGTTTCACCACAACTTCATTGGTACCATTTGCAAAGGTATCCAGACTCAAGACAGTTCAGGCAAAAGTACAAATTCTTCAATCACATATCCTGCACACAACACTGGGTCATGTTAGAGTCAAAGCATCTGGGGGGCCAGCTGCAACCAGGAGATGTGAGCCATGTGCTTGGAGTTAAAGGATCCTGCAAAGATTCTGTGAGCACCACGATCAAGCAGGCTGGCTACACCTGCAGCTTGTGCCCAGCTGCTCTGTGGGACAGAGCCAGCTGCTCCTGCAGGTTTAGAAAGCACAACAGGAACTTTCAGGGGTCATCCCTTTAAGGGAAACATAGGACATGGGTCTTTGGGAGGTGCTGTCCTCTGCAGGAGACCACACTTTTGCTTTGAGGAGAAAAAAAGGCATGTGCACTATGAATGACTGTCACAGCAACCAACGGCAGCTGTCTGCTCAAAGAACAGAGAATTTGGGGCATTTCAGTGCAGGTTTCCAGTTTTATTCAGAGGCTGGGAAAAAAAATGTTTCATATGCCCCCTGAAAACTCAGGTTTTTGATTTTGAAATAGATCAAAGGTCCTAGTCTTATTTTCTGAAGTTTTCTCATCTCTTGATATTTCCAATGAGCTTAGAATTATGTTCACTGATATCCTTTTATATTACTGGGCACATATTCTCTACTGTGCTACAGTGAAAGTGCCACCCAGCAAGCCTTCAAAAAAGAACACCACAATTTTTGCAGTTGTGCATGTGTGGCTTAGGAAAAGCTAACAATAGCTATGGTTCTACAAAAGTCTTCATAGGATCACAGGATCCTACGGATTATAGATAATTCAGGTTGGAAGGCAACTCAGGAGGTCTCCAGTCCAAACCCTCGCTGAAAGCAGGGTCAGCTCTGAGGGCAGACAGGGCTGCTTGATCTTGTCTGGGCTTGAAAACCTCCAGGGATGGAGACTGCAACACCTCTCTTGGCAGCCTGCTCCACTGTCCTCAGAAAATCCTCGTATCTAGTCTGAACTAATTCTTTTGTTCCAACTTTTGTATCTGTTGTATCTCTTCCTTCTGTGATGCACTACAGAAGATCTGGCTCCATCCTCTCGATGACCTGCTCAGGGAAGGCTGCTGGCGGGTCCTCCCAAAGCCTTTTCTCTGGGCTGAGCAAACACAGCTCCCTCCTCAGAGTGGAAGATATGGCCCAGCGTTAACCACCTTGGTGGCCCTCTGCTGAACTTACTCCAACTTTTCAATGCCTTTCTTTCATGGAGGGGGTGGGGAGTGGGAGAACGTTGCCCGAAACTGTGCCAAGGGGTAATAATAATTACTTTCCTTGATCTACAAGCTGTGCTCCTGTTAACACAGCTCACGATAGCCCTGACTACCTTTGTTGTCAGGGCACACTGCTGATTCTACTGTTCAACTCACTGGCTACAAAGGGCCCAAGTCCTTTGCATCAAGAATTTTGAGAGAAACTAATCTTTCTTGGTGAGTGTCTCTTTCTGGATTCTTCAGAATTCTCTTTAGTTCCCTTAAATGTCAATTTAGGTACCCAAAAAGTTTATAGTTTTAATTTTCCCCTATTTCTCTGTCAGGTTACCATTTCCCCTTACTCCCAAAATAATGTAAAGGAATTGTTAAAATGAATCCCAGCTTCTTTTTGTTTTCAGCTCTCAACGAGATCCTCCTCTTTCTGCCATTGATCCTAGCCCCCAGAAACTATCTTTTCTTGAACAAGTAAATTTGAAACTCTAAGAATCGATCTTGAACTGTCATTAGCACCTGAATATAGATGCTGTATTCTTCAACAGGCTCTGATGACACTTTATCAGTACAGCCCTGCTTACATTTAGTTGGCAAAGCCACACGCCACAAATGCATGTGGCCATGTGATAACACTAGGAGAGAGCTCTCTGCTGAGTCCAGACTTCTCTGCCTGCCTCTCCCCAAACGTACAGCCACTGCAGCAGGATCTCAGCAGGTGCTGGCAACATGTTCCCTGTTTTGCAGGACAGTCAGTACTCAACTTCTCTTTCAGAGCTCTCACTGACTCTACCACTGCTTGATATCTCTAGCATCTGATCTCTCCCAGCGTACCGCAGTCCTTCCCCTTCAACAAACCCACCAAACCTGTGATTGAGCCCCTAGTACCCCATGGCAATCACAGACAATCCCATGTCCTCATTAAACAGACACACTTCAATATTCCCATCATGACCTTCTTTATACAGGAGTTTTGAGCTATTTTGC
Source organism: Penelope pileata (assembly GCA_013396635.1). Lineage (NCBI taxonomy): Eukaryota > Metazoa > Chordata > Aves > Galliformes > Cracidae > Penelope > Penelope pileata. The sequence goes on along the minus strand of WBMW01003636.1, from coordinate 2,507,882 downwards.
AAAGCCAGTAACCATTCTGTCTTAGTGTCTGCCTCCTCCACCCCGTAGCTTCAACCCTAGGAAAGTGATGGTGTGTACCAGATCAGAAATTTCATTTTGGAAGCAGCTGTCAAAGACCGTAAATGTCTCAGGAAACAATACAACAAATCATGAGCAAAACTGGAAGCAATATAGTATCTGATCCAATATGCTAATGCTAAGTCTAAACTGCATGTGGTAAAAAGTCATTACTGAATGTGCTACCTGCTGGAAATTTTTCATTAGAATGATCTGCTCAGTGTAAAGCCCATGAGAAATTTAGGTCTGTAAACAATGTGAATTGACTGTAAATAAATAACATGCAATTGGTTTAGTAGCCATGTACCTTTTCTACTGGGGTCATGGACCAACTGGGTCGTGCCATGTTGTCTTTGTCCTTCCCCAGCTGAGCACAAACGGTGTGACTCAGAAGTTTTGTCTGTCATTCTTTGTATTTAAACCAACACATCTCAAGCATAAGGATTATGTGGGATATCCTCTATGTTTTTTGACCAGTCATTCTGCATTCTAGCTTTGGTAGCCTTAAAAATGTAATGGTTATAATTGGTTAATGACGAAAACAGCCATTTACTACAGAACAGAAGAGTAACTCCAATGCACCATAAATACACTCAACTTTTTCCCATATGGCTGTTTGCAGCATTTGGGAAACCCACGACTACTTTTGTGATAATACAGTGATATTCCACTGCACTCTGTGAGCTTCCAGTTTAGCTAAAATAAATTAGGAGCAAGGTCCTGCACAGAGCTCCCCAGAAACAGCCCTCAGTGACAGTGCAGCCCGAAGTGCAGGACTGGGGCTCAGCTACAGCACAGGTATAGCTGACGTGCACTCTTGTTTCAGATGAGAATCAAACTACTGTCTCAATTCCAAGTTGTTCCCCCTGCTTTGGGACACATGGCATTATTATAATGCTACAGGTGGGTTTAATTTTCTGCAGTGGAAAACATGCCAAAAGCAAAAGTCGGCTGTCAGCCGTGTGTTGAAAAGGGAAACAGTCCTGTAGCCTCCTTCTGCCTGATGTGTCCTCAAGTATTACTGTTGCACGCACCACACTGATCCTGAAGGGCCGCACTAACTGAAGAACTAGCTGAGAATTATGCTGAGATGACTTTTACTATTGTTAGAGAGCAAGAGCCTGTAATTCAAGGGGAGTCACGAGTCTTCAGCATTTCTGAAAGCAAGGTAGCATGTAGCTACTTCACATAAGGTGAAGAGGCATTTCACAGAAAGGAAGTCCTGAGGTTACTCTCTGCACTAGCAAGACACGGGCTGCTAGAGCCACACCGGAGTAACGATGGGCCTTCTGCTGGCCAACGTAGAGTTGATGATGCTCTCAAACTACCAACTTTTCACCAAGGCTTATTTGCACCAGCGAAAGGCTGAACCATGCTAGGGATTTTGCAACAACATAAAACTGGAGAAGTCACATCTAACAGACACTAAAACAGCAAGGATTTCTAAGGATACACACTGAAGGATTCATCTCACTCCTGGTCTTTTACAATGGGAATAGAAAAACCAGAGGCAGCTATGCAATGCCTTGAAAAGTCCCCCAGGTCATACAGAAGATCAGACCTCATGTTTCTAAGGCAAAGACCTAAAGCAAGGGCTTCAAATACCTTCATTTTGAACTTGGAAGATTTAAAAAGCATAGATGCAACTTCAAAAGCCCTCTGCATAATACCTTTCCATGAATGAGATCTCTTCCTAGAGATGACCAACTTATCCATACATGGAACTGAATCTCACTAGAGCCTCTTGGGATTTTTTTTTTTTAGTTCAGTTGCAGAAGGCCCCTAGGTCTGTTATCACTGACACCCAGTGAGCCACCCAATACACACCTTGCTTCTCAAATTCTTCGAAGAGATTGAGGCTGGTAATGCTTGGGCCAGTGAAGATGATGTAGTTCTTCCCAGAGGCATTCTGACACAAGCTTTTGGCCACCATACTGTGCAGCTGTGGTTTGTTCTTCAAAGCATCCAGCCCGTCAGCACCACTCCCTTCTTTGAGATGGACATAAATCTTAAAGGAGAAACAGGAAGAAAAGACAAAAGATTATAATGAGTCCAGGGGGAGCAGAAGCAATTGCCAACGTACCTGCCCAGCTCAAAGAGAAACAAGTTGAAGATCAAGCTACCAGATACTCTTCATAAACTGCTAACATCTAAAGCCTGGGCGTCCAACCTTTTGGCTTGCCTGGGCCACACTGAGTGAGGAGGAACTGTCCTGGGCTGCACATGAAATATACAATGTACTTAATGTGTATAAGGAACAAAACGTATTTTATTAATTTTTTTATTAAAACTTAAAAAAAAGAGGCAACAAAAACATGGGACTAGCGGGCTGGACACATACGTTAAAGCCTCTTTTGAGGAGCAACATGTTGCTTTAAAACCACCCCAGGTTAGCTTTTGTAGCTACCAATAAGGACAGGGTCCTTTGTCTCAGCCTAAAGGCTTCTTGAGTTTCTTGTCACTGTTGCGCAGTTTGAAGATTGTTTGCTTGGCAGGAAAAATCTCAAGTCATAGAGGCGATTACATGTTCTACTGAATCTGCATAGGCTTGATTGCTGCCAGCAAAAGGAGAACACGGAAACTTCAGTTCCAAAAAAAGGCCTCTACAAGATGACCAAAAGGAAATGGCCCATTAGCTTCCCTGCAGTAATGTTCTGATTTATTTCTGTTGGCGGTAATCACTTAGGCTGCAATGCAAGTGTCTGTGCACCCCCATAAATGAGAGGAGCCAGCAACGCACATACTTAACCAGCCAGAACACCCTCATCAAACTCTCCAGGCACAGCATTCACTCTGAGATCCTTTATTTAGATCAGGACTTGAAGACAACCCACCAAAACAGACTGAACCAAGAAGCAGAGTACAGTGCACTGTGCTGCTTTTAATAGTGAAATGCCTGGCTCATTTGTAGCAGGCTGCAGTAGCCACAGCATGTGTCCTGCTGCTACGCAATTCACACAGCTCTGCATTTCAAGAGAGTTGTCACCATCATCTGTAGGTGGACACACATGGTAGAAAGTAGGAACGTTTATCCCTATGCACCATAGGGACTACAGTATATAGTTAACTATGTAACTATAACTAACTGAACACAGCACCAATAGCATACTCACACCAACTGAAAGAGCACTGAAGTAACACTATTCTTTCGTTCCTATAAGTGATCCCTCTACAAGAGGAGACTTCTGCATTGTTATGTGCTTTCTCCCTCTGCATGACCCTTTCTTTGCACAGAAGCCTTCGATTTTACTTCACTGACAGTATTTTACAAGCACAGCTTTCACCAAAGTTCAACACCTATCAAAATCAACCAGGCATCTGACCTTCACCTTGTTGTAAAAGTCAGGAGAAACAACCTGCTGGAAAGAGAAACGAGAAGAAGCAGACCTTGTATTCAGTCATTCAACAGCACTGTAACTCCAAGCTATTTACAAAGACTTATACACACACAGAAATGCTAATTTTCTGAAAAAGCTGCCCAGGTATGTCTTTGTGACATCAGCTCTAAAACACTCAAATCTTTTAGAAATTCTCTGTCCTGCGAGGACAGGCTGAGAGAGTTAGGACTCTTCAGCCTGGAGAAGAGAAGGCTGCGGGGGGACCTGATAGCAGCCTTCCAGTACCTGAAGGGGGCCTACAGGAAAGCTGGGGAGGGGCTTTTTACAAGGATAGATAATGATAGGACAAGGGGTAATGGCTATAAACTGGAAGAGGGTAGATTTAGACTGCATATAAGGAAGAAATTCTTCCCAGTGAGGGTGGTGAGACACTGGAACAGGTTGCCCAGAGAAGTTGTGGATGCCCCCTCCCTGGAAGTATTCAAAGCCAGGCTGGATGGGGCTTTGGGCAACCTGGTCTAGTGGGAGGTGTCCTTGCCCATGGCAGGGGGGTTGGAACAAGATGATCTCTAAGGTCCCTTCCAACCTGAACCATTCTATGATTCTATGATAAATTCCAGAAAGCTTCTCCCTTCAGAGAAAAAGCTGAAACTTGCTATAAGCATTCAGAGGCAGGGAAAATGAATTGTGCCTTGCTTGCTGGAGTGATGTATCCACAAGAAGCTTCTGTTAAGCTTGCTTGAGAACTCAGCCATCCAGAATACACGCTGTTGCTTTACTGCATACATGCAGTTATCTTACCAACAGACTCGTTCACAGAAGAAACTTTATCATAATGCTCAGAGAATAAAAATGCTTGTATGTTTGCAGTAGTGCTCCCTGTAATTTTTGATAACTCAATGATCTTAGAGAGGAACAATATTAAATTAAACAGCTTCTCCCTACTTTAGACGGTGCATCTCCCAGCACTGGTATTCTAGACATGTTAATGTAATATTCCCTAGCTATTCATCCATCATGAAACAGGCCCCAGAGGAGTGTGTTATGTATGAAATCTCTGGGAAATGATACATGATCTGTGTTTTAAAGTAACTGATGTGCTAAAGAACAAAGCTGGTGCAAGGATAAATACATACTACTTTCAAAAATGTGAGGAGTATCTCAAAAGGAAATCTTAAATACACATCATTTACACATAAATGTATAAGTAAAAATCTTCTTTTGATAAAAATAGTTTCTAGACGAGGACGTAGGCAGAAATGTTCATAGACTCTCTGACCATCCTCCACTCACTTTTGAAAGCTGTCAAATTTGTGCTTTCCCCAATGCTAAGCTTAGGACTAGCTAATTACGGTAAGTCATTTAGATTATTAATTAGGACTCAAGAGAGCAGCTTAACAGTGGAATGCATACAAAGGGCAGATTGTTCCAAATTTATGGCAAAGGTTGCGCACGATTATTGGTGTCAAAATTAAGATTAGGTTAATAGTGTGCCAGCAGAGACCACACATCAAGCTCTTGAAAATCTACAGACAAGGAGGTGAAGAGGGGACAAAAAGATGCAGACAGACTAGTTCTGACCCTGGGCTAGCAGCTGAGCTGAAAACAAAGCAGGCATCTCTAAATCTAGGAAAGTGCACTGCACCTTCCCTGCCCTATTGCAGCAAGTCTGAGCCACCCAAGAGTCTCTGCAACTGCATGTTCGCTTTGTGCTCCCTGCAGAGGCCCCTGCCGAGGGATGAGGCTGGCACTGGTGGGTGCACCAGCGGGTCCCTCACCATGGGCTGGTTTGGGTCTGCAAGCAGCTACTTTGAAGGGCATGCCCCATGCAGCTGTCCACTGAGGGACCACTATTTTCATACCAGGATGCTACATATTCTGTGAGTTTTGTTAGCAGAACTAGCAAAGCTAGCACCTGGCACCCTCCCTTTGCACTCCCCTCTGTCTCAAGGGTCCTTGTAATGGCCTCCTGGTGATCCTCCTTCCCCTTCACTCTGTTCACCTCCCAGCGTCCTTTATCCAACACCCATATCCACTGCTGAACATTTCCTCCCCCTCCAATGTTAAATATATACTCCTTTTTTCTCCTTGAGCATTTCCTTGCGTATGCAAGCACAGCCTTTGTTCCAGGCACATTTTTTCTTGTTTTGGAGAATCATCATTCAAAGCATTGTCGTGTGCAGCTCTATTGGGAGGATGGGTGACGGCAGCATAATGTTGGAAGGCACTAAGGCTGCTGTGAAACTGTGGCTGGGTACAGACAACTGGCAAAGACACAGCTTCAAATATCCTTCCAAGTGTCTAGGATCCCATATGGCCTTTATTTTTCTTCTCATCATCTCCTCATTCAGCTTATTTCCTTCCACCTCAAATCATTAAGACCCTCACCACTGAAGTCCACGGTATTTCCTCACATTCTGTAATTCATTACTTGTGTTATTTAACAATTATTCAGCAATATTTAGCAATTGCCAGGAATTGACTGCAAGACCTTCACAGGCACAGCCAGAAGCTGCTCCCCCAACAATGTTTGTTAAACCATTCACCAGAGCTGCTGGTTTGCCTTGGGACAGCGTTAGGGCTTTGTGCCCTCTCCATGTGCTCCAAGAGGAAACGGTCATCAGAGGTACAGGCTGGACAACCGCTGCCGGACAACAGATGGAGATGTTGGCAGCAACACCCTCTGCTTCTGTGGGGGACAGTCACAGCAATACTTCTCAAATATCTGCAGAGATCACATTTGCTGTGTAGCTTTTTCTAGTGGATAGTGATCCATTCGATGTACAACATCGAATGGGATAATTTCTATAGATGTGACATCACTTCTCTTAAGGGGCAAGTAAAAAGGAGATTTTTTTAGCCATCCCTCAGTCCTCTCTATCAGAACAGCCACACTTTAAGTTCTGCCATCTTTTTATCAAGGGCAGCCCTCCTGCACCAGATACTTCTTAATCCAGTATGTCTTCATCCCATGGGCACAATACCAGCTCTGTCTTCTCGCACCCTTTAACCCATTCCTGAGATACTCCTCTCTTCTGCTGTCAGTCTCCATGCAGCATCCTGACAGTCTCAAAAGCCGGATAATAAAAAAAGACCTCCACAGTCACTGGCTTATCTTCCCATCCACTACAACTGCTTCTGAATCACAGACACAAAAGTAGGTATCCATCAATACACCTCAGTGCCAGAGCAACAGGTTATTAGTAAAGACTGTGCTGAGCTCTTACAAAACAAGAAAAACAGTGCAACTGTTCTGGAAAGTCTATTTAAGAGGCAAACAGAAAAGACATCACATTTCTGAGCAGGAGATCCCACAGGTTGGCAGATGAGAGGCAAGTCCATCACCTGTCATTCAGAAATACAGAATAAGTACATCTGGCTACAGGCGCAGGCTGCCACAAAAAGCTCTACCAGAGAAAGGAAGATCTCAGAGTAGACATCCATGCTACAAGCCAATAAGGCTTTCCTTTCTCTGTGCCGGCAATGTACTCTATGGAAAATTCATGTGGAAGTTTCATAATGTCTTGCTAGAAACAGGGTAAAAACTGATCAGTTAGAGACAACAGCTGCGTCCTGACCGCACACTTAAGGGTGCCCTCGAAACGAACATGTTGGCTATTCTGTCAGCTCAGCTAGCAAATGGAAAGCACTTGTGAGTAAAATATCCCAAATACTCCACATTCATATACAATTGAAGCACCCCAAGGAACAATTCTCAAATTAAATAGATGACATTTGGAAGAAAAAAAAGGAGGGGGCAGTAACAAGCAGGAAGAAGATTTTGAAGGCTACATTATCTAGCAAAGGGCAGACCCTAAACAAGCACAAAACAGAAGCCGAGTTTACAGATAACAGTTACAAAAGCAAGAGAATTAACGGCACTGTTATACTTGTTGCATCCTGAATTGCTATTGAAAAGATAACTTCATTTTTCTGTAGATTTCCCAGCCAAATACTCACTTGCTCACTCTTTGCACTGCTCTCTAGATCCTGCCTTGCTTTGTCTTCCCTTCTCACCCTATACCCCACCTCTGACTGTTCCTGTTTTCACCACTGCTGGGAGATCCTCCCCTCTGATCCCACCCCAAACTCTCTGCAGCCCATATTCTCCCTTCTTTAACATCCTCTTCTCAGCCAGCTCTTCAGTCTAATTCTTCCTCAGCAGCTGCTGGCACTGCTGATGGTGCTCTTCCTGAGACTGGATCTTTAATACAGTTTGAGCCTCTCCTCATTCTCTTCCTACTTGTCTAAAGGCAAGTATCCATAACACTTCATGATAAATCCTTTCCCATTCTATCAAACACCTAAGAACTGACGGGCTCTCACCTCATCTCAGCTACCACAGTCATCATTTCCCTTGGCCTTGCTTATATCTGTCTTGAATTCCAGGCAGGATGTCTGGCTCTGACCATTCTGCCAGCTCCATCTTGTTTACAGCACCAAACAGAAGTGGGTCTGGAAAATGGAGACAAGCCTTTGCAGTTCAGCACTCTCCACTGAGTTCTTCCTATACTTTTCAGTACACTGATTTCTGCCTATGTTTCCCTGAGATGCCAGACCTCCAGCTAGTGTTGCAAACAAGGCCATTTTGGCTCCTTTTCCACACTGCTCTTCTCCCTGGGAGCTGTATGCTGGTGCCAAGCAGCAGGTCAGCCCCAGCTGCTTACGGCCTGAATTAGCCAGCAAATAACGCTGCACACATCCTGCCTGCAGACTCTGGGCAGCTGAAAGGTGCCCAAACAAAAGGGATGAGCTGAGGGCGGCTTACGTCTCCACCTTGCACTTAGATACTGAATTTGCTAGGGGAGGGATTATCTTTCTGTTCTGCCTACAGCACCTAGCACAACAGGATGGGGTGTGTGACAGGAGCTCCTGCAGCAATAGTATTGATTGAGGGAGTGAAACAGCTCTGTAGCTTTTATCCTCCTTCCTCAGGCAGAGTTGCAATGAGAACAGCTGCAGAAAGACGACTACAGTGCTGACCTGGTAGTTGTGAATAGCATCATTAAATCCCCAAGCACTACAGACCGGGACTAAGCAATAACCCAACTGAAAACAGACACTGTGACCGTGTGTCAACTCTGGGATGGATCTCTGCACGAGGTCACGTTTGCATGTCTGTTTTTTCCCATTCACCTAGAAAGGCGGTAAGCCTCTAAGCTCTACAGAAACGGATGGGGCTGGCCCACCACTCATCTGCAAAACTACCTTCCTGTGTAACGCTGAGAGCAAGAGGATTACGGACTTTTAATTGAGATCTGAGATTCTCAGATGATGACAACACAGAACCGCATGCATTAAAAGGCCAGAGCCTGGTGGGAGCCAGAGGAAGAAAGCAGATCGGATTTTCCAGCCAACAGTGACTGGCAAATGAAGGTGATCAGATTTCCTGGGATTCCCTCCCAGACAAAGCCTGACCTTGAGAACCTGTTCAAAGCAGCCGCTACATCTGTGCGCTCCAGATGCAACTATTTCAGCAACAGAGAAATTATCGGGGCACTGAAACTCTTTGGCTCAGACTAATTTCTAAACAGAACTTGAACAGGCTGCAACACCAACATTGCTGAGCAGCTTTACTAAACAAATGCACAGATGGCTAATTCTCCTGCAATTCCGACCTTGAGAACCACATTAATCCCAGGCTTATTTACCCCTCCCTTCTCCCTCTCAAAAGGGAATGGGTAAAAACAATTATAGCTTAACAGAGGCTGAATGCACTTATGTGATGTGTTGTGAAATTACAAATTCTTAGGAGCACCTTCTCAGTTTCCCTATACTCCTGAAGTTCTTACTCTATGAAACCAGCAGAGCTATGAAGTACTCAAGCTAACTGTACTTACCCTTTTGGTATCAAGAATGAACTACAGCATTTAGTATGAAAGTGTGATATTTACACTGTTTTCTTTTTTTGCTGCAACTGAATGATATAGTAAGAAATAAAGACATGCTGAAGCAGAAAAAGATGAAAAAGACAGCAGATGAGGCACTGCAGTCTGAGTCAGGAATGCTAAGGTTTATCCCCAGCCCAGCCACTGCTCTGTGGAGTGTCTTCAGGCAGCTACTGCAGCTCTTCAGGGACTCACTGCTTACCCTCTCAGGCAGGGGCCACCCTGACCCGGTCTGCACTCATTAAATACCACAGTGTGGGAAGGCTTGAGCTGTAGAGATGCACACAATTCTTCTTCTGAATCTATTCTGACTCATTGCTTCTCTGGGAGGAGCAGAAGAAGGTGGAAATTCAAGTTCAGTCCCAGCACAAGGATCTAAAGGACTTCATAAATCTGAGAGAGAGGCTACACAGGGATATTAATGAAAATGAAATGCATTACTTCTGGAACTTTCTGCCAGTGCAGAACCCACAGAGTTGAGGCAGTAGGGAGTGTGGGAAGGGAAGATTGCCCAGAATAGCCTCAGAGAACAAATTTCATCCCAAGGAAAAAGAAAAGATACGCATCCCAAAAGTCATCTCTTCTCACCCTTTGTCATGACATCACAGTTTTCCCAGCAAATGATTATGCTGATGATCTAATTCTATTACTGCCTATCACACTGACTAATATTTCCCAACCAATCCTCTGCAGTGCTCTCTACTGTCTATATACTGCCTTCTATTTTGTTGATGGATGACACTCTGGGCTGAGGATTGCCTTTTGGGTTGTCCTTGTGCCGTGGGCCTGTGGTATAGGACTAGGCTCTATAGGAACACTTCATCCCTCCTGGCTCTATGGCATTCTGTGCAAGGCACCAGCTGTTTATGCTTCCTTCTCCTTCTGCAAAATGACCAGGAAACACACTTGTTTGTTCCTTAGGAGGCACACACAAGCAGGAAAGAGAAAACATGATGTTTGGAAATGTTTGGGAATTCTCATCAGTTTTTGATGAGCTCTACTGCTATATAAAAAAATGAAGGAGAGACCTATCAACAATATTTATACAAGCAAGTGTTCCACACTTCCTGAGAGAAGAAAAAAATCTGACACATCTACAGCTTTGATTTAAATATGAAGACTTACTCAGCAAATACTCTATAAAGGAAACACTTCTAAGCTACTGCAGACATTTAAACTGGAATTAAGACATTAAAATATTGGTTCAGAAAGTTTCTTAGTGGTATGCAGAAAAATATATTGGAGGGTCAGCTCATTTTCTAAGCTTGTATTTGGATCTATCTGAGTTGTCCTGAACAACACAACCTCAAGTGCTACTGCTACCAAATGTAGCATTCTCAAGGGAGAATGAGTAGCTTAAGTATGCAGCATCAAAGCACTGATACCAATTTTAAATTTAGGAAAACAAATTAATCATTTTCATAGTAGGAAAAGCAGATTGCTGGGAAAACTGGATGTTCCTAAGTGGAGGTTTTTACTATCAGACTAATCACTTAGGTTTAGAGGGCCTTGTCCAGAGCATCATGAACCTCTTGAGGTTTGCTTCCATCCCCAAAAACCAGTCATATGTTGCTCAGCTCCCTCTCCTATTCATAGCTATATATTTTCCAGACTTTTGAAACTGAATGTTTGATTTATGAAGTGTTTAGTGTTACATTTTATCCCAAATAACACGACCCCTGACGTCACCCTGCAGAAATGATGAGGGAAGGAATTCATCGAGAGTGTTAAAAAATTTCTACCTATTTCCAAGTAGGTGCTGTAATTTTTTTGACAGCAGATAGGTGACAGGCCAGTCAGTCCTCAAACAGTGAATTATCTTCTTGCTTAGAGCAATTCTCTCCATATGTTAAACATAGGAAAAAGCTCTTTTTAATACAGCAAATAAACCAAACAACCAACAAATGAGTGCTTTGGATTCCTTGTGATCCTTCATAAGCATATAACTGAACATAGCATTTCAAACGTACCCTAGCTGAAGATCTTCCTCCTCCCGAAACTAGGTATTTGGAATGGAAACAAATGTAAAATGGAACATTTTAGCATGAACGTTCATGTTCCTGTATACTCTTTTTCATGCTTCTCTAAGGTCCCTCTCATCCAATCATTTTAGCATGGTGATAATCAGAGCCAAGTCATGGAATGAAAATAGAAGGCTGTTAAGAAGATCCTGGACATCATTTGGATGCAAGTGAAGCGTGCATATCTATTTCATTAAGGGAGCAAGAGCATTAGGGTGGTGCTGAGCATCTACTCTGTTTCAATTGACATTCCATTAATTTACTCTCTCAATGGACAGGAAGAGAGATGCAACGTAATTACAGCTCAGCATCTGAAACCTCTGGCACGTCTGAAGACTTACTAGTTTGGTGGTGATGGCTGCGGAAAGCACAGCAAGAGAGATCAGCAAACTTTGTGCTCACTGTCCAGCACTGCACTCATCATTGCACTTCAGAAATAAGCTCTGTCTGGGACAGGTGGAGTTCACCTTGGAGATTAAGGACTCTACCTCTGCACAGCAAACGACTTTCCAAAAGACTTCAGAGTGGAAACTTCCAAGGATGTGTCACAGGGTGAATCTATTTTGTGTCGGACAAAACAACTGCTTTAAAACCTAGACAGAAGATGTATGATACTCATTTTCTTCCTGTAGTGAAGAGCATTGCTGAAAATGCAAACATCTGTTTCCAGATAGACTTTTCTTATATTGCTACTCAAAAAGCTGTAGTAATCCACAGGTCAAATTGTACTGTGAATGAATGCTCAACCATAGCAAATCCCCAGGCTCTACAGGTCTGACACGCATTCAAGTCTGAGCAGCCTGTGTGCAAGTTCTACTGGCACCTCCACATCGCTGTTCTGGAGCATGCATGAAACCAGGTTTTCACAGAAGCTCTTGGGAAAAGGAAATATCAGAAATTATCTGCCCCCTCACCTCCAGGTATGAAAATAAATGGGCAGATTTTGAAGAGTGCTTAAAAATACACCGGCAACTGGGGAATCTTAGAATTTGAAAAGTATTCCCCAGTGCTTCACAACACTAAATACAAATCCCTTAACACATCTCCCACTGAAGCTCGTATCTCATCTTGAAGTCACATCAGATTTTATCTTTGGTAGAGAAGCAGAGGTGTGAAAAGAGACGTAAAAAGAAACCCTATTTATAAGTTTCTCACAAAAAACAGACATCTTTATACCATACCGACTTAGCCTATTGGACACGGCTGGCTATCAGAGACAGCATTATACTTGGTGAAAGAAGCTGGCCCATTAAAAAGGGCAGGAGTCATAGACCTTTCGATGAACTTAGAATGTACAAACAGACAGACCCTTCAACTCTGTTTCAATTGAATTAGCTCAGGGCTGGCAGCCAGACAGACCATGTTACAGACAGGCACACTCAGTTAAATCATCAAGCAGTCAGAGCACCAGGAACATGCCATCACTCTCCTTGCAACCGAGTACCTGTGGGAGCAAGAAGCCTTGCTGCACTCTGACTGTAGCCCCTGGCAAGGCTATGGACAGAAGCACCTGTTACCACTGGTCCTGCAGCGCACTCGAGGGCCTGCTAGGAACTGCATCAAGATATCTGAAGAGGTAAAACCCACCTGGCAGATGAAACCAGTGGATGAGCACTGCCGAACCCAGAGGCTGAATTTCCTCTTTTTCCTCTTGCGCAGCTCCCTCTCTGTGCACGTGGCAATGAAAACAGGATCCTCGTCAATCAGGGGCTCATGTAGTACCTGCAATTAGAAAGGAACGAGGGTGAAAAAAGAAAACAGAAGAGTTCACCATTGCAGAAAAGAAATGGTGCTTTAAACTCTTCCAAGGAAATACAATCCTTGCCTTGTGCTTGTGCCTATCATTTCATACAAAGGAACAAAAGTACTTTTGTTCACTGCTGACACTCAACAAAAAAAAAACAAAGCCTGGCCAAGCACATTCTTGGGCATGGCTGCTCTACACATGGTTTGCAAAGCTACCATGGCATAGCTCTCTCCTTCTCACCACGAGATACAGTTTTACATCCCTTCAAAATGTGGCCCTCTACCTATCACTATCAGCCATAGTTCAATATCCCTCCAAAAGAAAACAGAGTTAAGGTGTGTTGAGGAATTGTTAGTGGCATGCTTCTCCAACCTTCACCACCAGCTTCAGCTTGTTTGGCAGAATGTGTTCCACCCAAACACTCCCTACAATATGTTGTAGCGTACTCTCCTTGGTTACAACAAAGGAAAACACATAGCAAAGATGGAGAGAAATTAAAAAGGAGAAAAAGATATTTTCTGCTGCCACTTATGGAGGTGCTGAAGAGATAGAAAATATTTTTCATGGTGGCAGCAGCTTCAGGGAAGGCTCTCTTGCCTCAGGAGCTGAAAAATTTGACCAAAGGAGTCAGAAAGATAAAGAACCAAAGAGAGGAATAGAAAAAGACAAGGTAGACTGGAGGAAGCAATGAAAATCCGTGACAGTGAAGCAATTTTTGCATTCTGCATCTCTATTGCTTACAGCTGTTTTGCTACATTTCTTACCATTAATTCTGTATCAAAGCAATTCGGTTTTACACTACAGAGCCCACCTATAGGAAAGCACTGTTACTTCCTTCAGCTCAAGGGCAGCTGTGCATTACGTACACATCCCTGACCACATGGTGTGTGAATTGCTCAGCAAGCCACTTCCGAGACATGCTCTGAAGCTGCTGAAAGGTCTCAGCTGAGGAAAGCTGGTTTCATCTGTCCAAACTCAGACAACCATGTCTAAATCACAGCAAGTCACTGGAGGCTCCCTGCCTAGGACATGAGGGGAACGCATCTCAGCAGGACGTAATTCATATCATCTCAAAGACATATCTAAAGTAAGTCAGATAAGCAATGCTCATCTCTGTGTTATGCCCAAAGGAGCCCACTCTCTCCCAGTAACTGCCACCCCTAGGAGACAGGGCTCAGGTACAGGCATCCACAATGCAGAGGCTGTCACCCTTGGATGGACCCTTTCCATATGTGCACGTGTGTTACTTAGCGCACATCTGCATGCACCCGGCGGTGAAAATGAGCAGATTGCTGCACTAAACTTGGGAGCTGTGTTGGTAGGAGAGATGTGGTGGGTAAGCAGTTAAGCACCACTGACAAACAGCTGCTGGCCTCCTGCATACAAGATGTTGGTTGAACAATACTGTCAGCCCAAAATAGGCATCCGTGCTCTCCATGCGCAGTGGCAGCGGCACACTTCATTTATACGCACTCCACTTCTTAACGGCTCATAAAACATTCACAGGACCATCTGAAATCACTCTTGCGAAATGTTCAAATTATACACCAAAATGCAGATGCAAGCAGTGAGTGTCGCATACAAAGCTATTTGTTCTTAAAGCTGCAACGGCCACATCATCCTGCTGGAGCAAAATCCCATTCTTCCCTCAAAATCCAAGAGAAACACTGCTCCTCCTTCCTGAACGTCACCTGGGATGTTCCATACTTTCACCTCAAAGAATTTGGAGGGCGTTTTGCAAGTGTTAGCCATGCCCTTACTCTGTTTTTTGGTTTTTTTTTTGGCTGTCTCTTCTGCATGGAGGAAAGGACCACATCCCTTGGGATGAGGTTGGAAACACTGGTAGGAATTTATCAACTTCTGGAAAGCCCCTCTTGCCTACCAGGTGCGTGGTTCAACTGCTGTAATATCCCTCTCCACAGGATGGTGAGCAGCAGAAAGAAAGGGCTGTATAAGTGTCACTTGAAGACATTTTGCATCCTTGGCCCTGAGCTCGTCTCCCTTCTCTGCATGACAGCACTGGCTCTCCTCACAGCAGCTCTACTGCATCCTGCTGACACCCTTTGTGCTCTTTCTACCTTTCAATACCAAGTAAGACCTCTCAGCCCTAAACTTAGGAAGAAAATCTGAATTTTGAAAACATCTCCCCATCTCCCTCTTATCCACTTCCATGCTCAGCCCAGTCTTCCCCTAGCTCCCAGAGACTCCCTTTCTTTCTACTACCCAACATTTTAAGTCATTCCTGTTTCTCCAAAAGATGAAAGCTCAACAGAAGTTCCTACTGAATTGCTTGGAGAAGAGACAAAAAATGGAAACAGGGTAAGGCAGGATTTGCTCCTGCTGAAACAAAGGGGTACAGACAGGCAGGGACAGACAGACAGTACAGACTGGACAGTACACATCTTCCTTCCTCCAGAGAGGGCAGAGAGACAAGTGTTGCCAGCCCCCTGTACACCACTGCTTCAGTGGCTGTAAAGGACTTTGCGAGTAGGGTGCTGTATGGGCTGTGCCTGCTGCTGGGACCGCTGGTTCCAATCTCTTTTTCAAAGGAGGCAATTTGTTGCTTCTGGCACTGGCATGGTTTTCTTATGACAATAGTCATCCCTGTTGCCCCTGGTCAGCCCTGTCAGTTTATCCTCCTTCCTTCATCTCAAACTCAAACCTTTGCCAAATCTCCAAGCAAAGTGACGTTTGCTCCTTTCCCTTTCCCCATTCTTGCTGTCTCTGCAATGCCCGCTTTTCCAGGAGCAAGCTTACTGCCCCCATGACATACTCCTTCCTGCTTCTCATCTTCCTAGATAAAAATCTACTTTCAGGCTTAATTGACTCCCACACACATTCCTGGCAGCCTTTTCATCACCTTTGACTCACTCCCCAAGCTCTCCCCTCTTCCTACTCTGACTTCTTTTGATGCAAGATTCCTTGTGGATTTCTTCCTGGAAATCTCCCCCATTTCCTTCTCTCAAATCTCATTTTGTTGAGGTCTAATGAGCTCCTCATCTAGCTGTTCCACTCCCTCTCAACTATCCCATTGTTTTTCCTTCTGTTTATAGCCATGCTCATCCCCGCCAGCTTTTCTTCCTAAGGTTTCTCTCTGCATTTTCCCCTCTGTAAGTACACGTGCTCCAAGTGCTGGAGTCCCATCTTAGAGCCTTGTCTTTCCAGTCATTTTACTCCATCTCACAAAATCTTTCATTCACTGAACAAAGCAGCTAGCCACTGCTCAGAGGGCAATTCCTTCTTCTCCATTTTAGATCATCTCCAAAGTCCCTTCCACTCTGCAGTGCTGCTCACCACAGCCCCAACAGCCTACAGGCAAAGAGCCACTAACTCTTCTGTACTCAGACTTGCTGGACTCCCGCTGCCTTGGATACGTCCTTTATAGCTCATCTTTCCCTAGCTCTGTAGCCATCCCTCCCACAAGCTGTCTCTCCAGTCTGTCCCCTGGAGAAACTGCCTCAGCTTGCCTCATCTCTGGCGTTTGGTAGGCAGCATCCCGCTGTGAACAGTCCCCCGGGGAAATGCACCTGTATGTACAGATTCAGCTATTGCTTCTGCATCAGTAACTTGCACTTCTGCTTCTTTGCTCCAGAGCTCCTCCCATCTAAACTAAATCCTCTGCTAGCATCTGACATCTCTGCTTGGATGTCTGTCAGTTCCAGTTTTGTTACGCTACATTTGAGAGCATCTCCTTTCCCTCAAGATAACCCCTTGCTATCTCCTTTTTTGGTTCTTACAGCCATCTCTCTTCTGCTGCTGCAGATCTCACTGGCTGGTACATCTGAATGTCAGTCTTTCCCCCAGCTCCTTGCAAGGTGCTCTGAGCCAGGCAGTGCCTCCATTTTTCATGCTGAGTTCTAAAATATATAGCTTTTCCAACCTGTCCACTCTATAGAGTTTTAATCCAAGGTCACAGCCATCCTGCAATAGTCTGTCCTCAACATAAGGCAATCCTGCCCTAATGATTCCTGCAGGGAAGCCATTCTGCTAGGCCATCACACTAGGCTATACCTCTTCTCTGTATGTCTCTCTCCGATGGCTCTCCTTCTTTCTCTGATGGCTCTCCTCCAATACAACAGAAAGACTCATTCACTTTGCAAGTCCTGTTCAACCTTTCCCTATTTTACTGATTCTCTTTCCCATCGTTCAAAGGTTAACTGCCACCTCCAGTGGAGCCATTTCAAGCTCCTCTCAAGATCCTCTGCCAATTTGTTCAGTCTTTAATTTACTTTCTTAAAAAAAAAAAAAAAAATCAGTTCTTATAGCACACCATTGCCAGAAGGTCCTTTAAAAATAGCCACAAAGCTTCATCATTCTCTACTGTCAAACTCTCCCTAAATTGTGGCCTCATGAGAGGATCAACCAGCCAACAGCTACAAGACATCAGAAATTTACCCTGCTATTCAATATCCTTACTGTTCCTTTCTCTCTTTTTGTCCTGCTCCATGTCTTGGCCGACCGTGTCTGAACACTTAGGATCTTTGAGTTATGTTCACAGAGCCCCTCAAACAGAGCAGTCCCGGTCTGCAACCAGGATCTTGACTCACAAAGGATCTTTGTGAAGATGGGGAAACTGAGACATAGACGTGTCACTTGAGCAAAATATTTTCATTTGGAAATATCCAGTAGCAAATCAACACTTAGTCACGTGGGCACAACATAGCTATGATTTAATCAGCCCGGTTCAACTCCTTTATGGTTTCAGAGTAACTGCTGTCTAATGCTGTGAACTGGTTTGGAAGAACTATGCTACCACCAAGAGTGAAAATCAACAAGCCCCCTCGTAACTAGCCACATCAGAGCAGCACTGCCTTTGGAGGACAAGGTTAGAGTTCTGTCTCTGTTTTTACCAGGGAGCTCATCGCTGCCTGGAATAAGGACTCAGGTCAGCTGCACAAATGTGCTTAACTGCTCCCAGCAGCTTCACTGGGCAGATGCAGAAACATCTGGTTCCAAGATGCCAAAGAGAAGATGCTTTGGAGGGAGAGGGAAAAGGAGAGTGTATGGAGTTGTGTTCCTGACCTCTCCCACGCCGGTCAGGAGACAGCAATCTTGTCTAGCCACATCCCGCTGACAGGCATATCAATACTCAGCAGGCACAGAAGGATATTTGAGCTGTGATGTTATTTTTCCAAGCTACTCTGCTTTCTGGAATTCAGTCTATACCCTTGGCAGGTAAGTACCCTTGAATTTGTTGCAGGATATTTTCTGAGCTCACTCAGGGCATTTTCTGCCTTCAGGCTTCCATCTGCAGGTAGCAGCCTCGCTATAAAGCTACATGGACCCAAGCAACAAGGAGATGACATCGATTCTAGGAACAGAACCTGTAACTCCCCTCTTGTTGTTCAGGCACAGGCAGCAGTGATTTATACGTAAATTGGCAGGGAGGGACAGGATGCAGAGATTATTCCCATCATTCTCATACAATCTAGGTCAGAACACTATTTCTTTTATTTCTGAAATTGAAGCTTACGCTGCTGATACAGAATCAAAATGTTCTGGACTTTCAGTGCCTTCACATGCTACAAAGTAATTATTTTCTTCCGTTTGCTTGGCATATTTAGCTAAATAATTATAACTCACGAGATGGTTTTCTTTGTTTCGATATATTGGCATAGTTCTCTCTCCCCTCTCAGTTTCACAAAAAGTGCAGTGTCATTTTTACATGCACAATTTTGGGGGTTGCACATGAGAAAAAAAACACAAAAAATAAGCCACTAAGTATTTTCTGAGACAGAAACTCCATCTTAAGAGTCTTTTTTAGGTCTCCAAAAGGAGAAATCAAAGCTACAGATGAAATAACTATGACAGCAGATGCCACACTGCCTGCCTGGCACCAAGGCTGTCGGTGCTGTCTATAGGAGTGAGTTAATCATAGCATCCTCCCAACCCCCATTGCCGGTGGAAGAAAGTCAGTAGGAAGACCACCCACAAGCCCAAACAGCCTCGCTGCATTCAGCAGCAAGGAGCCCAAGTCATTCCCCTGCTCGATGTCATTTACAAGATACCAGCCTAAAGCTTAAGCACTGGTTGCAGCCCTGGCACAAACCACCTGTACCTAAAGTCTCATGTCTAAAATACAGGTGCCCCTTAAGCTACAACACATTTTGAACTTGGGATTCCATGCACTACTGACTACGGAATTCTGGGCACCTCTTGCCAAAGTGCTTTCAGAGGCAGCACATCCAAAAGCCCATCTGAACGGGTCTTTCCCTTTGCGTCTTCCCTTTGTTGCTGTGAAACTGAGTTATTATTTCTAACCTCTCTGGGTCTGACATTCTGGGATTAATATGTACTCAGGCCAATTTCCAGGGAAAGGTCTTTCCTGATGTTTTGAGCAGATGGGGTCCATGTCTCTTGAGACAGGGAGTGTGCAGCTCCTCCTGATGGCACCCCAAAGGGCGTTAGGCACGAGGCTCCTTCTGGGAGGAGGTCTGGAGTGTCCCCCAGTAGGCTACTGAAGCTACACCAGACTATTTTTAACAACAGATTCAAACCCTTTCTTTCTCTGAGTTATTTTTGAAGCAGTATTTTAGTGCTTTTTGTTCTGCTCAATACCACTGACACATGCTGTATAGAAATCACTGACGTAAACACTGAAAAGAGGGCACAGAAGTGGAGGGGGAAGGAAGAGAACAGGACTACCACTTTTTCTTCCCTTTTTTTCCCCCTTAAAGTAGCATCTCCTTACCAAGCTTAGTACAAGTATACATTTTGCTTGTGGAAATTTCAAGCTTTTGTCACTGCAAATAGGATGCTATAGATTTCATCAATTCCGTTCTCAAACCTTGTCTGGGAGAGGGGAAAGGAGAAGGGATATACATGCAAATCAAATTTCATCCTTTAATGGATTTGCACTCTCAGCATCTCCCACAGCACCATTATAAGCATTTACGATTAGACACAGTGATCACATTTCTGAATCCTCTATCTTATGCCCATTGAAGTTAGTGGCCATAAGGATTAGATTTCATGTCTTAATGAGAGCTTGGTCCCAACAATACCATGTCTCTAACTGCTTGTTTTGTCTTAATGGAAATGGACACTGCTAGCATGGCTTAAGCAAAAACACTCCTGCTTCCCTTCTCTACCTTAATTGCTTTTCAGGCAGCTGAGTTGTCCTAGATCATACAGGTACGATTTTTATTTTCTGTAAAATAGAAAAAAAACCCTCTGATTACTCCTTGGTCACTCTCAAACTTATTTTTAGGCATACTTCCATGGATACAATGTATGTCTCCATTTGTTTTATGTGATGAACAAAAGCCTGACATTTCAACAGGAAAATAGGAAGAAAAAGAGGAAGATGCACCCAACAACATTTCCCAACGGCTATGCGTAATCAGTGCGTATTCCGAAAACACAGATTTGACTGAACAGTTATTTCAAGCAGTAACATATTTCACTTCTATTCCATTTTCTTTCCAGACTTTTAAATGTGATCAGAAGCAGCTCCAAAAGGAGATCACTTGTAGTGGAACAAAGTTTAAGCAGTGTAAGGTGTACATTAAGAAATGACTTTTTTGCTTTTTAAAAAAATGTTTCAGCTGTACAACTTCAGTCAGACAACTACTAGCTTTGTAAGTTTCTATAATTAGTTCCTTACACTGTTTGCCCAGTCTCCAGAGCAGTCTTCCTAGAGAATGGCTTTCTGCTGTGTCCTAACAGTATCTGGAAATGAATATTCATTAGAGACCTCTTTACTTAATTTCTGGTAGTCTAGAAATATTTCCAGTTCACTGACACTTTGGAAACATACACGGTAACAAATTCTTCCACAGGAGCATCACTCATCATCAAAAAACAGGACTGGCACAAGGCACAGGCAGCGCTGCTGAAGGCAGCTGACAACAGCAGTGAGCAAAGGCATCTGCCCCTGCTAATTTCCTCTTTGCTCATTCATGGAGAGGTAGCCGTGCTGCAGCTGCTGCTTCCCAGGAGGGTCTGGACCATATGGCAAGCACCGACCACTAAGGTCAGTGCCAGGCACTCCTAGCAGTTTTTAGGAGTGTGAATCCCTAGCTCTTTCCATCAGCAGCTGTGCTGTGTGCTTTCAGACAAAGCAAGACAACCTAGAGTATGTAGGTCAGGTGTTCCCTGCCAAGTGGTTAACTCTTACCTGGGCTTGTGAAGGTCTAAAAGCAGAGTCAAAGCCATTCTGCAGAGAGTCCAGGAAAGGCTGGATTTTGTAGAGGCCATGCGTTGTCTGGCTCGAGCGGAAGGCCACAATGTGGAAATACTTCAGGATCTTCTCAAACCGTGATTGTGTCATGATAAGTGCAATGCTCTTGTTGCTATAGAAGCCGCTGCTCCAGATGCTGAGAACAGACTCACAGTGGTGGATGCTGGTCGATATCATATAGCCTAAGAAGGCCTTCATTTCTGTCAAGGTGACATCAATCCAGGTATCGTCACTACCGAACCTCTCCTGGTACTTCTTGGCATACATGTTGGTTTGGACCACCATGTTCTTTAGTACGTTGTCAGGGACAAAGAGTTGAAAAAAGTCCATGGCACTGGCAGTCGAGGGCATTTTTCGTGTTGGACCTAGGACAAAAGCAGGAAGGGAAGATAAGCTCACAAGGCATGTTCAACCAACATCAGCAATCTAAAGCAGGACTGACTTGAGCATTTGATAGGAATCACCATAGAGAGACCTGAATTAACTCTCCAGCCCCAGCTGTAATGGAAATGCACAGAACTCAGCCATGACTACTTCAGGTCAATACGTCAATTTGGATACCATAAGAAAATTAATCTGTGTAGAAACAACCATGACAGTTAAAGCAATGACTATTCAGACTTTGAAAACAAGGCCAAAGTGATGGCATGTCAGCTGATTCCTTTGGATGCATGTCTGTCTGACAGTTCTCAGGAATTCTATATATTCTATATATTCTTGGGATGACCTGCTGAAGAGGAGCTCTACAGAGAGGGACCTGGGGGTCCTGGTAGATGACAGGTTGGCCATGAGCCAGCAGTGTGCCCTGGTGGCTAAGAAGGCCAATGGGATCCTAGGGTGCATTAAAAAGAGTATTGCCAGCAGGTCGAGGGAGGTGATCCTCCCCCTCTACTCTGCCCTGGTCAGGCCTCAGCTGGAGTACTGTATCCAGTTCTGAGCACCCCTGTATAAGAAAGACAGGGACCTCCTGGAAAGAGTCCAGCGGAGGGCCACAAAGATGATCAAGGGCCTGGAGCATCTCCCCTATGAGGAAAGGCTCAGTAAGCTGGGTCTGTTCAGCCTGGAGAAAAGAAGGCTGAGAGGGGACCTGATCCATGTTTATAAGTATCTTAGGCGTGGGAGGCTAATGGAGGTGGGGAACCTCTTTTCAGTGGTCAGTGGGGACAGGACAAGGGGCAATGGCCTTAAGCTGGAGCACAGGAAGTTCCGCACCAACATGCGGAAGAACTTCACGGTGCGGGTGACGGAGCACTGGAACAGGCTGCCCAGGGAGGTTGTGGAGTCTCCTTCCCTGGAGATATTCAAGACCCGCCTGGACGCCTACCTGTGCAACCTGCTGTAGGGAACCTGCTCTGGCAGGGGGGTTGGACTTGATGATCTCTTGAGGTCCCTTCCAACCCCTGCAATTCTGTGATTCTGTGATTCGTCTTCCTCCATGTGTCTAGTTCCACTGTCTGACGTCACATGGAATATTTTTAAGCATTACAATGCATATCCTCTTCCTCACACAATGTAATAAACCTTGCAGTCCCACGCTGTCATTACTCTGGCTTTAAAATGATCTTGCACTTTTGCTGCAGGTTTCAAGTATTTATTTTATTCCATAAGTGGTGGGGGTGGGAAGGAGACACTAAGGGTTGGCAGCCCTGTATCAGCGTAATGAGGTTATCCAGTCAGACACCAGATTACATTAAGCTGTATTAGGAACATCGAGCCTGCAATACCAGGGACGCAGACACCAATCCTTACAGCCCTCTCTCCTCTAATCCCTTCCATAAGTTAATTAAGCTCAATTTTAAAAGTAGTGTTTTTCATGTCCCACCTTGGCAGTGCTTGAGTCGCCAGGTCAGGGCTATAGGGACAGAGACATTCCCTGCTCTCTTTAAAAAGCTGTGCCACTGCCAGACATGCAAAATCTGTGCACCTGAGAGGGGAAGCACGGACAAACCTAAAGCACAGGACAGTGCTAAGAGCAGTTCTACATCCCCGTGCAAAAGACAGCTGGGGATTACAATCATGACGCTAAGAATTGGATCCAGTAAATATTGTGCCTTAGTTAAACCAACTCCCTTCAGTCTTAGGATTGTCTGAACAACGTTCTTCCTGATTAAAAGCAGAAAGCACACCGATTCTCCTCTAAAGTTCTACCTAACACAGAAGAGTCTTCCTTGTGCTACATGGCTGCTTGAGTCTTAGCATCAGCTGAATCACAGCAAGAGGTTTGCCATTCTGTCATCTGGAGCTGCAAAGATTCACTAATGTGTTGATTAGGTCACATTTTTCTGTACACTGGTGTCTCAGTTCACATCTCCAGTTACAGCAACAATTACAGCTTATAGAAATATTGCATGGAACGGTGCTGCTTAGGAACCAAATAAACTCTGTGGCTGAACTTGCTCTTAAGCCTTAGTGTTTGGCTACAGGCTGGTGAACTCAAGCTACTAGAAGTACAGCAGGAATGACACCAAGACATCAAAAAAGAAAACCTTCAGATTGGAGGGAATGTAAAAAAAAAAGAAAAAAAAAACACATCAAAGTCGATTTTTTTTTCCCCGAGCACAATGGGGAAAGAAACATATTTAAAGATTTCTTTGCAATTTTAATTTGAGAGACTGAGAAACTGGAAGTGAGATAGTTCAGCTGAAAACACAAGAGTAAAAGAGCTCCCCACAAATCATGGTCTGGTAAGGGCACAGCAGAAAATTTCAGCTTAAATGATGGAAGGTTTTCATCATCAACTGGAAACTATGCGGACAGAATAAATATACTTTCTTAACCTTAACTGCTATTGCCATAGTAAAGCCTGTTATATAAAGAGTTCTTTTCTTTTGATCAGGAGATTTATATTCTACTAGCACACACTAGACTGTTATAGCTGACATAAAATGCTTTACAAATGATTGTGCATGAATGACTTACAGTACATCACTTCCTCCTGCCCCACAATTTAATCAAGTTTTGATGTTCTGCAAGAGATATAGCTTTCTGAGAACAACACTGTGTATTCCTAGTTAGATACAAAGTCTTGAGTAGCTGTTTGAATTTACCTCCAGTACCCATGCAACCTTTCCAGGTAGTGCACAGAGGTAGCTTTTAAGTTCTTGCCTTTAGAAGCAGAAGCTGCGATTGGGAGTAACATTTCAAACATTGCCTACAGCAATCAAAATGCATTCATACAGTATTAGGTCGTATGAAGTGAAATATGCTGGCCTTGAGGCAGGTGCACACAGACAATAGGTCTGTGCTGGACTCCACCTTTAGGAAGTCAAGTGTGGTCAGAAGTACAAAAAAGTAATTTTGTACACTATTAAATTTTCAGTAGCTGCACAAGTTTACCTTGAGAAGTGATTATGGAAAATTGCCAGGTAGACTGGATAGGATGTTTCCTTTCTTACCTAGCAGACCCGTTCCATCCGCACACAGCATCTCCTCTCTGCCCTCCTTCTGGAAATAAATGTGCAAGATGGGTAACCCATTTGCCTCGCAGAACCCACACAGCTCTAGAAGCAAGCTGAATCACTTTCTGACTCAATCATCAGCCTAATCATTGACTAAATATAATTCTGAAAGCCACTGTATAATCTCATTGTCTTAAAAAAGGCCTTTATTGGCAAAGTGAGCACACTTGATTCATAATTTACCAATATGCAATAAAGCAAGAGTGACATTGAGTTTCTGTAGGAAGAGAACTGAATTTTTAACATGAATTGGGTTTTGCATAGTTAATGACTAGTCTAAAATAAATTACTTAAATATGATCCTCTACCCAAGTTCACAAATATATCCCATATATAGAGCAAACTGCGTAAGAAACCTAAATATTGCATTTGAACTTTTTAAAGACTTCTACATTGACTTTAGATGGCAGTTACTCAGAAAACACTGATACGAAACAATTTCACAGTTCTATATATATACACTGTTTACCTTTCAAAGCCTTATTCAGTCAAACAACACAGTGGCTTTGACAAGTCTTCCATTCCCTTTTAATGAATGGGACTTTAATGAACCGAAAAAAAATCCACAGGACTTTTCAGAAAATCAGAATGAATGTAAGATTATGACGATGCATCAAATTTAGATTTTTCTCTCTTCTATTCCTCAAAGTTTGTGTATTGAGAATATATTTGTCTTTTTTTCGTTAAAAAACAATCAAGATTTCCAGTATTAGTCACACAGTCAGAGCACAGAAGTGCTCTTGAGTTCCCAAACACACAGCACGACCCAGTGCTCTGAGCACACCCAGGCGGGATCAGGGCTGCACTGGGCACCCTCTGGCTGGGCAGCACTCACGCCATCACTAGCACTCAGGGCTTGCTTTAAGTCACGCTTTGCAGAACATGGAAAATAACACAATCTCCCTCTGTTGCAGTACAATGTGTAAACACAATTTCCTTCTTCCTTCTCACCTTGACTACCATGAAAAACTTGCACGTGCCATCAGCAGCAGTCACCTTGCAAGTCATCACTGCTATGAGATCCCATCTGGACTGGATTGGTTCCATTTCTGCCTTGCACCCAGAAGTAACATCTCTGCCAAAGCCAACCAGTAGGGCAATCACTACTTAAACCATCAGAACAGTCTCTAAATAAATGTAGATGCTGAGCAGGGAAAGCCATTTGCGTTACATCCTGGAGGTGCGACTGGAATGGGGGCTGGCACCCTGCCTTGGGCCGCACTCTGCAGAGCCTTCTGGCTCGGCTCGGTGCGAGTCACCGCAGCCTGGCTGAACCACGTGCCCAATGTCTCATCAAACACATATATTGCAGAAAACCCAGAAAGACTGAGGAAAACAATTCAAAGGAAGCATCCATCTGACCATCCTTCAGGCAGCCCCTTTGATGCCCCTCTTGGATGGGTCCCTACCGTTTATATTTTTCCCATTGCTCCAATCTCATCAGCATTCCTGGCCTTCCTCACTGAGTGGCACTTTAGAAAAAGTAGGAACTTCCAGTGAATTGACTGCTTCTTCGTTACTCACCTGGATTGGTTTGCAAGACTACAGAATTTGAGTGTACATTTTTAAAAGGTTAATTTATCCTTTTCCATCTTTCCTGTTCTCATTACGAATGTTATTTAGTAGCTCAGAGTTCACAGAATCAGAATAAAAGATGAGAACTTTTGAAACCTACTTTAATCCATCACTGCTCTCAACATAACATACAAATCTTAAGGAGGTCAAAAGCACTGTCATTTTGGACAGGATAAATCAGATGTGTGAGGAAAAAAGACCATGGAAAAAATTCTCTTTGTGCTTTGCTGTGCAAAAGACTTAGTGCTCTTGTTCCAGGTGTCACCGAGGTTCATGATAAAATATCCTGTTACCTTGACAGGCCCAGGTATTAACATATGTAAGCCAATCCATATTTTGTTCCATATTTCAGTTTGGAAAAAGAAACCTTCTACAGAGCTAATCCAGGGTCGACTTTGAAATTAATTTAACTTCACTGGCAACTGGGCAGACCCCAAGACTCCTGAATCAAGCACATTTGTGGTGGAAGCATCAGTTTATGAAACGAATGATTCAGAAGTCATATTGTTCTCCTCTTTGAGCAAAAACCTACCAATATACAGACAGGCCCAAAGATAGCACATTTAGGACTATTATATACAGATATACATCAAAGAAGCAAATCTAACCACAGTCTTTCTGGCAATTGGGAAGTATTTTCTGAAATATGGCACCACTTTCAAGACCAAAGTTTGAAAAGCCAATTAATTCCTTCATCCTAACTCCAAGCAAGAAGAGAGTGTTTTATATTCCTGAGAAGTTACCTTTCCAAAAGCACACAACACGATTTTGAAGTCTTATTTAGAAAAAGTCAAAAATTGCTGACGGAGGATTTCTGTCAGAAAACAAACATTCATCAAAAAAAATCATGAGGTTTTCATGGAAAGTGTCAATTGATGAAATACGTCAGACAGCTTAAACAATTTTTCAGCTTTCCCAAATAGTACAGAGCAATACAAAGAGCTGGGATAAAAAAAAAATCTAAAAACAATGTTTTATTATTCCCCAACTGATTTTTTTCAGAATTTCTGTTTCACAATAAGTTTCCTCACGTAAGCTCTGGAAGCACTGGAGCTTATCTGGCTTTCCAGAAAATCAGTTTTCGTATCAGCTCTGTTCTTAATAGCCTGGAAGAAATGTACATCAGACCAATCTCAAGCCATAGCCAGTCTGACAGCCTCATGACAAGCCCATCAAGACAGCTTGGAGTGAGTGCATACAACCATCCTCTTCTGCACTTCATTGCAGTTTATTTCAGATACTGCCCTCCTGCAGAAACTGGGCAGCAAACTATCCAGGTCTGTAATGCAGAACATTATGCTGCATGAATTTCATTCATCTTACTAAAAAATGGCAACCCGATCTTCAGTGACAACTCTACTTTGTCAAGCAAAAGGAGTCACCCTAAGTTATAGCAGCTGCAGCTCTGGCCAGTATTTCACAGCAAGTAGGATGTTTGCATTTGTTATTTTGGTGGATGAAACTTTCTTTCAGAACAGCTCAGCACAAGAATTCTGTCTAAATTAGCCAAACTTGATCCATGCTATGGAGCTGCTTGAAACTCAGAGACAACCAATGAGGTTACAAGAAAAAGAAACAAACACAGACTACTGGCTTTCTGTTACGTGAAATAAGAAATCGGACAGAGTCCTTCCAAAGATGGGTCTCTTGTTCGACTCTCAGCAGCCCATGCCCATGCTTCAGTGTGAATTTTTACTACAACACCTTCCCTCAGAGACTTACTTTGTACTCTTGCCTACACACTCAGTAGCACACACATTTCCTTTGTATTGATTTCCAGTTAGGATTATTCCAAACTGTTTAGCAAAATAGGATTTGATTGCACTTATTCAAGCTCCACAAGTAAGCGCTGGCCAATGCTTTCACGTTGGCATGTAATGACCACAGGCACAAGAACTGTGTCAAATAACTTCGGTGAAAGGCGCTTTCTCTTCCCTCACCAGCATTAGAAAGGATTCTTTTCCTCACAGCAGTAAAGCGATCCACACGTTGTGTGCCAATGTCTATCCACGGGGAGAATGTAGAGCTGGATCTAGTGTGGTCCACAGACAAACAGAAAGGACTGCTGGGTTCACCCACCCCCAAGGAGCCGCACACAGCTGCTCCATGCTGCCTCCAGCCAAGGGAGGCCAGCTTCAGTCCCTGGCCTCCACAGCAGACAGTACTGGGTTATGACAAGTTAAAGAAAGAACTTATTTATTCAGCAAACCAAACAGTAAAATTTAAACTAAGTGGTAACATTCAGCAAAGTATTTCCTGCAATTCAACTTGCTTCCACACCACACACTGCATCCAGATTCTCACCTCACTTTCTTCAGCAGGATAGCAAAAACTCTGAGAGCCAAGTCTGGCATGTCAACCTGGTAGCGTCCCTGTTGCCATCCAGCACAAGATGGTCTCCTGTTCCTTGTGACAGTGCCGTGTGACAGCTGGGAGTGCAGCCCCAGCAAGCCCAGAACAGGTCTCAGTGGGGCAGTCAGAATAGCAATGGGATGCCAAGGGTAAAGGATTTTGGCCATAACTCAACAGCTTACCACAAAGGACAAGACATTGCATGAAAACAAAGTTCTGGGCATTTTCAGGGGACCAAGCAGCCAGGTCTTGTGCCATTCCCCTTGACTAAATGTATGTTGTGCCACTAGCAGCACTGGTCTGGAAACGAGCATGTGTGAGAGGTTGTGGCAGCCATCCATTAAGGGCAGCTTGCTGCGGATTTAAGCCACAATCAAAGAAAACCCCACATTTAATTGAAAGTATTTGTTTACCATCATCTTTTAAAGCCTTCAAGCTGCAACAAATAAATTAGAAAAACTAACAAGCCTGCTGCAGGTAGTGTTGACACCTTTAATTATATAGTTCATTTCCGTGGCAAGATCTTATAATCTACCAGCCAGCATTACCAACACCCAACAGAACCTCCCGAATGCTAGTAAAGGGTCTTATGGTTAAAATCATTAAAAACAACATCACCAAGGAACCCTTAAATCAGGAGAGACATGCTGAAACAGTACTGCACAGCACCAGCTCACACAGTGCTTTGCCCATTATTCATCTGGTTGTGAGACTGAACACGCTTGCTCCTTCTCAGGGGAGTTCCTGCTTCAGCAGCTTCCACTGCACATCGCAGTTTTCTATTAATTCTATTAATACATTTTACCACACTTCAACATCAGAGCAGACTGGCTGCTCCTGGCAGTCCAGCTGACACTTAGCATACCTAGCAGGTTAGAGGCAACATGCTGACTTTACACATCATCTGTGATACAAGCTGTACACATCTGACTGTAGGCACAGCTGTGCACATTTATCTGAGATAACTCCACAAAGCAGCATGGAGATTTACGTCAGCACAACTTCCTTTACTAGCAGAGCGATCCCCATAGCTGAATTCCAGAAAGCTGCCTTGGGGTAGCAGTCCCATAGGAGGACGCTGAGCTGGGAACCCTTGCTGATGCAATCCGCCTTCACATCTTTGTCTCCAGGGTTTCTGGTCACTTCTAGTGCACGCTATTCACAAGTACCATTCCCCACAAGCAGCTTGGTCCTTCCCAGCAACTTCCAGCATTAGGAGTACTTAGTGTCAGAACCCTCCTTTTGTAAGGGGAGAGATTTTGTGTTTGAAGAAGGGAAAATAGCCCAGTATGTTTTCCATGAAAATCAAGTTATTTAATTTATATTCTGTAAGTAAAAGTCAATAAGCAAGTGACCCAGCTAATGAAATGCTGAAAGTCTCCATGTCAGCTCCTGCATTTACATGCAAAACACACACATGCCTCTGGAAAATTGACCTCTTGCTTTTGAGCAGTTCTCATGAGGAAATTGTTTTCTGCTTTGTTCAAAAATTGATTTTTTTTAAAGGACTAAATGTAAAAAAAAAAAAAAGAGAGAAAGAGAGAAAAAAGTATCATCTGGAAATCCAAACAGCTCAGCAAAACATTAGAGATAACCTTTTCATGCAAGGACATTTGTTTCAGCACAGAACCTCCCAATGGTTCACCTCCCTCCCACATGTGCTAAAGTACCTACAGTATCGGGGCTTCAAAAGTGTGTCCCAGCAGCTACAGCCTGTAGAGAAGAGGGAGAAGAGCTGCCAGGGCAAGCCCATCATCCACGAAGCACAGGATGCTGCTTCCCATGTGCAGAACGAAGCTGCTCTGGCACCCACTCGGGAAAGGTTGACAGAGCCACAGCACAACTCCGCTGCCATACCACCAGGCACGGAGCTGGGGCTCTTGCTGCAGCCCAGCTAGAAGAGCTTGGAAACTGGAAGCTGACCAAGGCGTTTGGTGCCAGGGGCTCTGTGGCCATGATATTCAGACTCTTTCTCCATGCCTGCTTCCTCTGGGCTGTGCCGTTCTCCCTGGGATTTCACTGCTCTCTGCAGCAGTTTGGACATGCATCTCTAGGTGAACTTCACAAGCTGCTGTCAGACAAGTTTTCTCTGCTGTGCACGCCCTGAACATGGAAGCAAAGGAACTCTTGTCACTTTGGAGACTGAAAGAATAAAATAAGTCAACACTTCAGTCACCGGCACCCTTATCTGAGGACTGCACCACCTCCATTAGCTCATTATAACACCTCTTCACTTACACGCTGCTTTCCAACTTGCAAGTTTACCACTTGTTATTATCTGTGTTCCACCCCAAAACCCTCCAAAGCCTTGGGACAAGCGGTTACAAACCACGTGCCTTGCCAACAAAGAGCTGGTACATTGGGCTTAGAGGCAAATTAAGTCTGAATATTTTCTTCGGACAGCCAGGAGGATACAAGTGGAGGTCACGTATCTGCAGCCCTTGCCAGGATCAAGGCTCGCTGGCACACGCACAGTATCACTGTGCACTTTCTGTTTTCTTTTTGTTCTCTTACTCTTGTCCCGCTATCAGACTGCCTTTTCCCATCCCTGCTCTACCTCCCATTGGGAGTGACCTGAGGGTCACACCACAGGGTGTCTGAACATCCTAACTCAGAACAGCCAAGTGGCTGGCAGCTTTGATAAATGACTTCTATACATCACGCACACCAGCATCCCTAATCCTCTTACCCCGTGCAGGACACATGACGCACGTCACAGTTCTCCAACTGCTTCCTAATAGCTCTTAGAAACCCACAACTTCTCAGTTTTAAGAAACCAGAGCATTTCTTCAACAATGAAGCATAAAAAAAAAATGCGCTCATCCATGCGAAAAGGTGGAGTTATCCCTTGTACTGCCTGTGTTGACTCCAGGGTGATGCACACATGCTTACCAACCTCTGTGCCCCCAGGGAAGGCTTTTGGGGAGTTGTATTTTCAGACAGAGAATCAAACACACAATTCAGAGCTAAACAGTACAGTGCAGAATGGGATCTTGAAACAGCAGTGTGTCAGCAAGACAGCATTGCTCCTGCAACCCCTGCCCAGCTGCTTGAAGCAGCAAGCAGAACTGGGGAGCACCCAGCCTCCAACTTCCCCCACGGCCAGCACTGAGCTGCACAGCAGCTGGGGGCAAACACATCAGAAGCAAGCCATGGAGAGGTTTGCAGAGATCATCTGTGCTCCTCCATAGCCTTTCAGGAGAGAGATGACATTTCTCTGCAGCCAAAGTTTGTCTCCTCAAATACAGCCTCACTTCTTATTCTGCTGCACTCTGAGATCAGGCGGAAAAAGGTTTGAGCTTGCCAGGCAGACAGTTCCCACTAGCCATCCATCACACCAGAGGCAAACTCTGCACTGGAGAAGGTTCCCAGCTGGCACACCTGGAGACCAAAGCAATCCTGGCTGGGTAGCTCAAGAGCAAGCTTTCCCTTCTTCCATCCTCCCTTGAAATTCCATGCACTTAAAGGTTACAGAAATCACCTCAAAATATGATCACAAATATACCTGGAGCTCATCTTTTCCAAGTTTCTTGGGGCTTGCCAACACAGGAACAAATAAATGCTGAAAGACCCTACAGGATTTAATCACTGTAAGAACACACCTCCGCTCATAAAAGGAAGCAGCTTGTATCTCTTGCACTGGACCAAGCAGCAATAGAGATTTCACACAGCAGAGATTTTCAGAGACTTCATGATGTGCCCACATCAAAAAATCCATCTGTGATGAACTCTGGGTCATATTAAGTAGTGGGATGGAAGACAAAACTGATAAATTTTTCTGCTGTATAAAAGTCAGGCCCAAACATCAGTTCCTTAAATCTGCAGGTAATTATGCAGGATGCACCTGCAAGGCAAATTTAAACTAGCAACATGGGAACAACCACTGCAAAACACATCCTTCTGTTTGTAAAGTGCCAAGCACTTTACACTGAGGATTCCTACAGAGGCTTCTGGGCATTATCAGAACTGAAGAAATAGCTTCCCATTCTGTAACCACAGACTATGACATTTATAGCTTGAGACCTCAGAGACTGAAGGTTCTCATTTACCAGCTGTGTTCTTCTTCTTACATTCAGTTAGTACTTGCTGCATTTTTTTCAGTGCTCTTTTTTATTTTAAGCATTGCTCAAATATACAAAAGTCCACAGAAGTATACAGTCTTCATACCAGTGCTCAGAATAGGACTATCCCAGACCTCAGTCCTCCACAATTTAGAAAACTCTCAGTCTGGAACAAAAGCTTGTGGCTGGATGGAGCTCACAGACAGAGTCAATGTCATCCTTAAAGTAATGTTTTGATTACACAGGAGTAAGGAAGTTTCTGAATGTTTTTTTGCTCTGCAGACCTTGGCCTCTCATCTCATCCTACATGCTGCTGTCTACTAACAGGGTAAGACTAAGATCCTATTTCCGCGTCAGGCTGGTTCATGATTTCATGGTATGATGAAATGGAGTGTATTGACTCAGTGACAAGTAACCGGAAAAGTTCCTATTTAAACAAGGGCTGTGAATTTTGACTAATGCTCAAAGACAAAAGCAGTTCTTCCTTTCCAAACTGCCTGCTCACCAAGACAGAGCAAATATTTTCCTGAGTCAGCCTGAACTGGGAGTCAGCCTCTGTGAATGCTTTCCTCTGCTACCGACACGCTGTGCTATCTTCAGCTAATCACATCATCTGCGCTTCTGGTTCACCATGCCTCAGGCTGACACTGGGCTTTCTGTCCTGTTTTCCTTCGCTCCCTCCTGCACATTTCCATCCTTCCCAGGCTGCCGGCTCACCCTGCCCTCCTCCAGGCTCCATGTGCTCCCCTCCCTTCCTCCTGCATTTCTGAGATGCTGCTGTACCTCTGAGTTTCCTGTTCTCTTGACATTTTGCCGAAGGGATGAGGTGAGCATGGATTCTGTAAGCAGTGCCCGCTGTTTCTAAGGACACATGTTTTAAGACAAGAATTAGCTGTTGGATGTAACAGGTGGTCAGCTGGCTTGGTGTTGGTTCTGAGCATCCAACTGTACGTTTTTTGGTTGTAAATTACAGAATAAAGATCTGCCTGCGCCTGGACTGCCAAAACTAAAAATCAGATGTCCCTACCCCCTCTTGCTCCTGCTCATACCTCCTTCTTGCCCTCAAGCACTGATCCACGCAAACTAACACAGCACTGATGTCCGCAGCCCTAAGTTCACACATCCCTTTTCTGCTGATCCCTTTCTGGCAAGGAACAGGCAACCAGCAGGTAAACAAAGAGCAAATATTGCAACTACTGGTCAAGGAGGTCTGCAGCTGGAGACTTCTCTCTGTCATTGTGAAGTCAGTGCAGTGTTACACTGAAGTGCTGAAAGTTGCAACCCCTGCCTCTTTTCCTGCAGTCCCCAGGTACAAGCGTGCCATACCTGCACCCTCCTCAACCATCCCAACATAATGAGAGCAGCATTCAAAATCTAAAGTGTGGACTCAAATTCTGATGGTTTAAAAATACAACACCAGAAGAGTTAAGTACATATTTCTGCAAGTAAACAAAGGCAGAAACCTGTTCCTCTGTATAGTCCATCCACCCAAGCCACAAAAATCAATGTAATTTCATGGCATATGTGACACAGCTCACACAGAGCTGCTGTTTCAAGTCCCTTTCTTCACCTTTGCCAGTCCTTGCTGGCAAGAGAGCGCCCAAGACCTGTGTGAGGACTACTCATCAGTCTTCATCCAGCGCCGTAAGGTTTCCTACAAGGAATACTGAAGGCTACTTCACAGCCTCCACTTAAATAACAAACGACTGAAGGTTATTTTAGGAAGTCTCTGCTCCCACATGGCAAAAGTCGTCTCTTCCTTGTGTCTGACTTCCAAGGTTTTCTGCCTCTTTACCACTGCATTTTCCGTAGAGCTGAGACCTCCCTCCACGCCCTCACTGCGGCACTGGCTCAGTCAGTGTTCACCTGTCAGAAACCCTGGTGTCAGCTGAAGCCTCCTGCAGAGATCAGCCTATGCTGCTGCTCCGGGACAACAGAATAGCAGCTTTGGCGTTAGGATGAATGCTCATCTGTTTCCAGAGCTCCTTTCATTTTCTGATGTGGTTTTTAAGCACTCTTCGGATACAGAATCCCACATGAGTATCTGAAAACCTCAAGTTTTGATTGCTAAGTCTCTCCCTGCCCTCTTGGCTCTGTGTGCAGGAATACCAAGGCAAACAAAGAAGAATATCTGGCTCCACAGGGAGCCTCCTGCTTCCTAAGCCTTCCAGATTTAACCGCTATAGCTGTTTTTTTATTAAAGGCAGATCTGCTGCTTTGTATCGCCCTTCCATTTCTTCAGCTGCTTGTTGCTATGCACACAAAGGTCTCACATTTAAGCAATGTTTCTCTACATTCATACTTTATTTATGTTGATCACCTCATAAAATAAAATTAAGACAAGTAACAGACCTCCTGCATCTCATTCAATCCCATCAGCTTCTTCCATCATCTCTGGAGTGGCTCCTTTCCACCTTACCGTGAATTGCCCTGAATAGGTAGCATTTTCCCTTCCACATTAAAAACTGATTACATTCCTCCCTCAGGGCCAGGTTTTTCTAGGTCCTAAGTGCTATAACCTCCATCAATGTTTCAGTGGAAAAAAAATAAAAAATAAAATCCTTCAGATTATTAGCGAGGCCTGTAGTTTTTATAACCTAGTGTCATCAAAATCTGAAGCACCCTAGGCAAGTTAGAATGTTATTGATCTGGGGAGGAGGGAGAGAGAAGACAGAGGAAGCAGGCAAACACTGCTTTTCAACACTGCTAAATACTGGGTCTGGTAGCACTCCTGGCAGACAGAGCTGAGCCACTTCACTGAAATTCTCTCTTCAGGCCTGGTCTGAAGCAGCGTAGCAGGGCTACACACAAACGACCATGGTCCTGCTCACTGGGTACTGACCAGAAATGGGCATCGGTCATATTAATGTATTTTCATTAGCCCTAGATGAGTGGTCTCCAACACTGGGTGCAACCGACCCAGAGAGTATAAATGACAATTCATTTTGGTGCAGAAAAACTTAGGACTTAAAGCACATGCTTATAGGCTTCCCTAGATTAAAGGCATAGTGTATTCATATTAACATCCCTTGACACTCACCTTTGACTTCCAATTTGCATTGCTCCCAAATCAAAAGGATGTTTAACAGTCTTGTGTTTTTTTCTAATGGAAATAAATTTCCAGAGCACACACTCATTGTGCAGTCAGCCATTCAAATTATTAATCCTATATGCAAGACTGAGCTTGCAACATGCATACTGGTAGGAAAGGAGGAAAATGTCTCCCTACCACACTCTCTGTAGTCATTCTTGCAGCCTTACTGTCATCCCTTCAGGGCCTTATGACTGTCACCAAATAGACTCTGACAACTCTTCTCAAACCTTAGCAAGCAAATTACAATTGATGTGTTCTTCAGGGAGCATGGGTATTTCCTTTTGATCATGAGTCTTTATGTTAGTTTCCACCACTTACACACAGATCTGATATCAAACTGATTGCTGTTGTAAGTATTTAAAGTGTTTATTAAAAGTTCAGTTTTTAAGGAGCATCTAACATTCAATAGCAAGTTGTGTGATGTCAGGCTTTTAAGCTCCTCATATAGTCAAAGAAAACAGGTTGTGCTTTTTGATAAACACCCAAAGGGATCTCTGGATACCTTTAAAAAAAAAAAAAGTCTCCTCTGTCATTCAAGTGGCCAAACTCCTCATATACTACAAGAGAGCAGGTGGAATGACTTCATGTTTGAGGTTGCTTTACTTAATCTGCGATTGCTCTTAAATCCACCTTCCATGCACGCAGGCACAGCTGAATTTTATCCATTACAAGACAACAGGGCCAAGGAAGATGACAAGAAAAGAGCGATAGCTTCTTTGTCCTGAGGATTAGGAAAAGGCAAATTAAATCTTCTCTGGAGACAAGGGGAGACTTGTGTTTGTGCACACTTAATGCTTTTTACTCCAAAATACAAAAGCTGGACCGAGGGACAAAAAGGCAGTAGATATTTCATGAGATTTTCTTCAGAGCACAATACATGACAATGCACAAGGCTGGCAATATGAGTACGTGACTGTTGTTTTACAGAAAGCTCGAGGCTCCAGAACTGCACTGAAAGACTTTTGCTTATACAAAGTGGATAGAGTTGCTTTACAGACCTAAACTGTTTTTTCCTTGGTGATTATTCATTTGGTCTTTGTTTATCTTTGTTGTGTTTCACTTTAATTATCTTGACAGTTTTGATCAATTCCTGCTGATTAGCTGGAAACTCGAATGCAGGCATGGGTCTGGACATCACTGGAGTTTACTCTTCCAGACAGAGCTGTTTTTCCGAGCACTTTCGCAGCACTGCTTGCAGTGCAGCCTTCTTTACTCTCACATTGCACACTTCTGCAAGATCCTTTCTATGATTCTTCCAAGTAACCTACACAAACAGTACCATTCCTGAAGAAGCAGGTCTGCATTTCAAAGCAAAAACCAATCATCTTGTGAAATATTTTCAAGGGTACTGACAACACTGTGCTCTTCTGGGGTCTCAGGCTTCAGTTCAGCAGAGACCATTTAAGGCACGTAATCACTATAGCTTGAAGTTAAGCCAGTTATTCTTGGGCACCAGCCCAACACTACACTGAAATGAATGCTTGTGAGATTAAGCATGTTTCTTACAGCCTAGCGTTGCTCTAAACAAATGTGTTAGTGGCAGAAGTACTATGATGTAGCATGCAGTAGTAACATAACACATAACACATCAGAAAAAAAGAATAGCTATAAGAGAATGAGTAGTGGGATGTATAACAGAATCCTTGAAGAGACAGCAAAAGATGAGCTTGAAGACATTGCTTAGAAAAGACCTTTCTTACTTGAGTTTATAAGCTTACTTTCTCTTTTCCTAAGTTACAGGCAAGGCAAATTCCAATAGCTGTCTACACTAGCAGTCACAGAAAGCAAAGTTTCAAATTACTGTCTCTCTTTAGGAAGCATTTATGCTCCATCAGTTTGAGTATTTCAGATACACAGAACAACAGTGAGTTCACCTACCTTATGAGGAAAAGCAAAACAACAGACACACCAAAACTGTTTATACAAAAACTTCCTCTTTTTTTTTTTTAAATAGATATCACTTGCTTTTGACCACATCATCCTGCTTGTAGAATCAATATCTGAGCGATGACAGGCTGCCAAGGATAACTGTGCAAGCAAGGGAAGAAAACATTGGAAACCCAATCCCCATTCCCACTCATACAGCAAGGGAGGAGATGGGAGAATATTCTTTAACTGCTCAATGCAAGGAATTTGAGCTATCACTCAGTGCATCACCCTCTGAACTTCTACTAGGCTCTTCCACTGGGCAGGAGTACAGATGCACTCATGCCTCAGTCCCAGTGAAATGCTGGCTCAAAACTCCACGCAGAGGCAGCAGACACCCCCAGAGCTCACCCTTCACCATCCAAACAGAAGGCCCATTAATCACGAGATAACCAAAACCACACATAAGCACCACTCCTGTCAGATCTGCAACTCAAATTTTGTTGAGCTGCACAAAGCATTAAAAAGCTAGAAGAAATGCTAAGTTTGATGTTGTGGTGGGCGTGACAGCTGTTCACATACTGCATCTCCTACACTCAGATCTGGAACATCAGCTGTAGTGAGTGTGGGAGAGCAGCGTGGCCTAGGGCATCTAGCCGTCATTTCGGTATGCTAAAAGTACTAGCTCTCATCCTTATGTGGCACTATGGACGTAAGAACAGGCAGAGCCCGGCTTCACATGACTTTGTCTCAACATCAGCTGGCTATTTCATTCCAGGACAGGCTCAATCACTACAGATTTGCTGTCTAATAAGGACTGAATTCGAGCAAGTCATCTCCAAGCATTTCAAAGGACTCTCCCTCCCATCACCTATTTTTGCATGAGATACGTGAGAACTCAATATCTGGAAGACCTTCGCCTTCTCCTCCCACAGGAATGGACCTGGGCACATGGGACAGAGGGGGGAAAAAAAATATCTCAAAAAGCCTGAATCACTAAGAAGCAAAATTTGAACAATGAATCCCTGCCCCTGACTACCTGCAATCTGAAGATGGACAGTGGAGATGTGGTGTCCAGCAGAGCTCAGAAGTACAAAAAAGGAAGTTCATAATGACTAAGAATATGATGCTAAAATGTGAAGTATTCATACAGTCTATATTAAGATGTAGGAGAAACGGTCATTTTTATGACAGCAAAGGATTCTAGGAAGCGAAACTTAGAAACTAAATGCTGTAGCAGAGAAGAGAAGGTTAGGAAAAGGTTATGGCACAGATTAAAAGGATTCACTAGAAATGGAAAGCTTCAAAGTAAAGTTTTGAACAGCTTTTGTTATACTCGTTTCTAGCTTCTTTTCTCATTAAAGTACCGTGCTAAAGCATTCTCCCTTTAGCTGCCCATTTCAGCTTGAAAAGGAAAAAAAAATCCCATCTCCCTTTTATCTTAGGAAGAAAGCTGACATCAGAACAATTGGTAGCACACTGCTCCATGTCAAGCTGCTCCAGGTCAATACTGAGACCCCTTCTCTCCCTTTTGAGTCAGCCTTTCAGCAAAAGACCTTATGAAAAAGCATCGTTTGTATTTTAACATTTGACTCGCTCAACTTCTGTATCTGCCTATAAAATGCTATCAAATGTTTCTACTTCGGCATATAACACAAATAGCTGCTTTAAAAAAAGAAAAAAAAAACTAATGTTCATGTAGTTTCTTTTCATTGATTCAATGAGTGACCATCAAAAGAGGAAAAAAAGAATTAAAAACAGATACAATCTCAACAATAGCATTACCAGTATAAATACATCTTATATTGCTACAACAATTTCATATTTGGTGCCTGATTTTACAGTACCAATTCAAAAATATCCACAGCAGAATATTACAGCCACCATCTGTCCCAGAAAGCAAGCAGTTTTCAAATTTGCACTTACAGAGCTCGAAGTGGTTTCTATTTATCCCAGTCTAGGGAATTTGGGCAATCAGGTACTTCTGGATATATTCCGACACCCCCCAATCAGAAACATCTGTGTCTTGTACCAAAAGAGCCAGAAGGCTCTTTAGCAAAATAAAATGGGGAGGAAAGGGATGAAGAAGGAAGCAAGGTCAGTGAAGTTTTCAGGACACAGATTCATGACAAGCTAGGTGTGATTCAGCTGTCAAGGCAAGGATTTTGCCTCAGTTTTCAAGACAACTAATGAGGTTCACCGGAGGACAAGTTTCACAAGTCTGAGGACAGGACAGCAGGAGCTACAATACCTGTGGCAGAAAAAAAAACCATAAATAATTAAAATGTTGCAGATTATTTAATATTTTTGGTTTTATTCTTCAAATCCTATGAGCCCCATAACAAGATCCTAAGTGAATCCAACTTCAAAGTAATAGCCTAAGCTGAAAAAACATGTACTTTCCAAAAGAGAGAAGAGACCCAGT
The DNA here is from genome assembly GCA_013396635.1 of Penelope pileata. Classification (NCBI taxonomy): domain Eukaryota; kingdom Metazoa; phylum Chordata; class Aves; order Galliformes; family Cracidae; genus Penelope; species Penelope pileata. Next base: position 2,467,818 of record WBMW01003636.1, on the reverse strand, counting down.
GAATTTAAGCTTGTTACTTGAGTTACCTCAATATTCCTTCAATATTGAACACATTTTGGAGAAAAGAACAACAACCTTGGACATTGAGACAAATGCAAAGCAGGATTAATTCCTCAGTTATATCACAGCCGAGTCACCCTACAATCATACTTGAGGTAAATATCAGGCAAAGAGAGGACCTAAGTGCAAGAGTATTCTTTTCAGGATTGAACAATTTTGCAAAGCTCACAAAGAAGCAATGAAACAACCTTCTGATACTCAGCCCATGAACTAGAGAAACATGGAGTAGAATTCTGTCACCCCTCCTTGCCAAGACACCTATTCCATGGCCATCAATTACAGCAAGCGACTGGACCATGGACTTAGTTGGGCCTATTCCCAGCCTGTGCCTGTCTCCCTCCACACATCTGTCCTCATGCTTTACAGTGGTTTGTGTTGGTATTCACCTGTGAGGAGGGTTTTCATACCTCGAGAGAGTCATGGATGAAAGCAAGTACAGACCTAGGCACTACTGGCTGATGCAGCAACTGAAAGACTCCAAAATGCTGCATTGCTAACCTCACAAGTATTTGGTTAGTGCAGTATCTGGCATCTCTGACATAACAAGATTAGTTTTTAAACACACAGAATGAAGCCTAGAATTAATCACTTGAGTAGAGATACAATATTCATGGACACACGATTCACTACCATAGTATGTGAGAGTGACAGCAATACTCTGAGTAACAGCCAAGCGTGCCTGGACCCTTTTCTGGAGCAAGAGGGAAGAGAGAGTTTCACCGTAACAGATCAGCAGGCCTTCTGCAAGCACACAGCTCCTTCCTGCATGACATATACAGCATCATCCTGCTCCCAAAGCTGAGGCAGGAGATGCAAGCACCAAGTATTTTGCCTAGCACTCCAACATACAACTTGCCACTAAGCAGCTTTCCTAGGGTATGCGTTTATTTTAACCATCGTAAAACACAGGAAAAGAGTGTTGGAAGGGACATGAGGAAGTCATTTAATCCAGGTCAAACTATTGTAACAGGTTAGTGCAGTGTGTTCTGAGGTTTCCAGGGACAAACCAAGTCTGCTGCAGCATTACACTGGCTGAGAGTTTCCATCATGACTGATTTAATTTTCCATCAATTCAACTTAAGCCTGTTATGCCTTGTATTCAATTTCCATAGCAGATAAGGCAGACAATGCCCTTTTCTACAATAGCCTTTACTTAGCCATATGGCCACTTAGCTTATAAACAGAATACTGAAATGTGGTCCACTTGGTAGATTTTCTCCTTCTTGGTCCTCTCTCTTCACATTTGACTGTTTACCTCTTACCTGGGGTGGTGACCCAGACTATCTCTTAAATGTTAAGGCAGTCTCATCCCAAGTCTTACATGCCTTCCTGTTTAAATATCTGAGGAGGATGTTTGCCTTCTTACAACAAAATGACACTGCGTCACATTCATCTTGTGCTCAGCTTCAACCTCGTGTTCCTTTTCTACCCGGACTTTTTTCCCCTCCATTTTCCATTCCCACTGTTAATCGCTGCTGCCTTCACGCTATGTGTTTTCTCGCTTGCACTGTGTCCTTTCACGCCCCTGGGCTATTTCAGGCTGTCAAGAACAGTGTGAATTCTGAGCCTGTCCTCCAGTGCACGGGGAGAGTCCCTCCCAACTTTGTCTTATCTGAAACTTTAATACACAAATTCAGTAAGGCCGCTTTCACTAAGGAAGGCAGTTTCAAATGTTCATTAAACAAAAATAATTCTTCCATCAGAACACTTAAGCTTTAGCCAGACCTTCCTACCACGTGTATTTGGAGATACTAAGCCAGGCCTTATCAAGTTCAGTAACAACAATTTTAGTGAGAATACAATCTAGTCCCCACTAGGTATCTACCTGGTCAGCTGCTTCTGCTCCTTCTCTCCCTCATAAATTTCAGTCTCTGCAAGAAGGTGTTTGTCACAATAGATACAACGTAATGCAAAGGATGCTGCAAAAATCAGAGCTAGTAATACCAAGATGCTCAAGAAGATACCTCTGATTCACTGCAGGAAGTGAGAACAGTCTGATGAGGAACACAACAAGAGTTGTAGCTCTCAAGGCTGAGATGGGTCCCAAGTACAGGCAAGCACTCCAGGCACCAAAACTATGAGCTGATACCTTGTTTCGTACAAAAGAAACAAACTGCAAAAGTAATTTTAGCCAGAAAGAACTTGCAGGCACCTGAAAAATAGGTGGGTAATGAGTCAGAAGACAGAGATATGCCCCAGTCACTTGAGGACAGCCGCCAGGCCCTCCATGATTGATGGGAGGCTGTGTACTGACAGCTACAGCCATACAAGCAGGGAAAGAGCAGCCCACAAAGCAGCCTGGACATGGTCTAGAAGAGCTGCCCAAACAAGCAGCACCAAATTTCTTTCCATTTTCCTTCCCAAATTCCTTCCCTCTTTTGTGGAAGAGACAATGAATAAGTCTTTGCTTTTGCCAAAGAGTTTGTTTCAAGGAACTGTGCTAGGGACATGAACAGGCATGACTGTTCCTACGGTCCAAGGCCCCACGTTATCCCCCAGGGCCACCAGCCTCTGCCCCAGCAAGGCTGGGTTCCAGCTCCCCACAGCCCCCACCTGCCATGCATCCCACCAAGCTGGGCCCATAGCCTGTTCTGTCCCCAGTGCCCAGGGCAGGACCTGCCCAGGTGCCCCTGTCCCTGCAGTGGTAGGGGTAGTGCCCTGGTTGCCAGGCCCTGCACTGGTGAGGAGGCTAACTGTTGTAGACCATCACTACGAGTCCCTACCCAGCAGTACAGAAGCAGGTGAAGGAAAGCCTCTTCTGAAGGGGAGAGAGGGTCATTCCCTATTTATTAGATACGGCTCCCAAGTGTAAAGAACAATATGTGGTTTATGACAAAACCCATCACCCTTTTACCAATGAGGGTGATTAGCAATACACTCAAAGCTGCCTTTCCTTATCCTTTGTTTTTTTAATTCTACTTGCAGGGAAGCCAACACCATGGAAGTAGCTACGGATCACTCAAAGGCACTCCAAGTCTTAGCGCTTAATTTCTTTTAATCTCAAAGCCAGTGACAAGAGGGAATTAATGCAGATCTCACCAGTATAAATCTTCATACTTTGTATTTCACTTCATTTCAAACTAACCAATAACTAGGACACATTTTTAAGAAAAGAATAACTCCGATACTCAAGAAATGGGAAAAAGTCTTCAGTTTAAGCAGGTGTTCTCATTCAGTGATCCATTCCAGCAACACACCACTTTGAATGATTAAGTCAGAATTTATATCTACATATGTTCCTACATCCATCACGTAACGTCTCCAGCAGGACAGATGTAAGAGCATTTCACACCTTACAAGACCAGCTCGGGAACCTATCAGCCCAAACCAGAGGCTCATTGTTGCCAGGCCACTGCAGAAAGGCAAGCTGTAAGATCCACCACCCTGCCCACTGGGAAAGGCTGGTGACCTCTTGCCTTGCAACACCAGTCCAGATTAATTGTTCTGCCCTAGTACTGGCAGAACAAGTGATCCTAGATCCCTACCCCAACTGCTATAAACCATATGCATAAAAGCATGCATGAGTTTCAATCAGTCTAACTCCTTCAAAGTAACTTTTCAGGGAATTAACTGCCAAGATTACCATTGCCCAAGCCCTGTAAGAGCAGGGTGCATCCTGCAAGCAGAGGACCATGACAGCAATGAGAATAGCACCATGCCCACAGTTACACAGATTTCTGACTGAACAGCTACAGGTGCTCTCCATCGGGAAGTTAGCCAGCATTTACCTCCCAAAAAACGCAGATGACTCTATGCGCTGGATAGTCGGGTTTTTCACAGCAGTGAATTTCGTAAGTAACTAAGGAAAAAGAAAGATACTCTCATTTCTTGCTCCAATTTAATCTATTTCATACACGCCCACCTCTCTGCCATAAGTAATCACAGATGAATCACTCTTATAACAGCATTTGCTTTAAGTCTTTTTTCTGCTTTCCCAACCCCTACACTAGAAACAATGTTTGTATCTGCTGATAGGCTCACTGTATCTTTTATCTCAGTCCAGTAATCTATATGTCCAAGACACAAGTACTTTCCCCCACCCATACAGATGTATGATTTGCTTCAGTGCCTCACATCTATCCTTCTCTGACAAAATTTTTGCACCTTTACAGTGGGACACATCAACTGCACTTCAGTTTGCCCAGATCTCGGCTGTGCAGCTACAGCTCTGTACTGCTGGCTGCAGAGAAGCTGCTCGTAATTGTTCTGTATCCTTCTGAATGACAAACGTTGTTTGTCACTACAAGTCACGTGAATCCCTGTGATGTCCAGGAGAGCAAAACTGAAAGCATGTTTTCTATCAGGTGTCATTACTACCAATCATCTTCATAGAAAATCAGGGGCAATAATCCAGAAGTGTTTAGACAGGGCCAAAACAAGCTAAGAAGCCCTCCAAACCTGTTTCCCTGCAGTCCCTCATTCCTGGTTCTATGCCTTCATTTTTACAAGACCCACTCAGTTACATATCTGTTCATTTTCAGATAGAGCCAGTGACTGATTAACATCCTGTTTTTTAAGAAACAAAGTGGGAGCTTGGATAGGTTCCTAGAAAGGATGCCTTGCCACAAGGAATGGAGATGTCAAATGCTAGTATTCGCATGCATTTGTCTCATGTATTCTGTTGGAGTCCATCTGCTCTATTTTCTAATAACATGCAGAAATTTTGGCAGTACTAGGAAGGATGAGGTGTTTTAAGGACTACATTCCTCTGGCCTCTAGATAAGATGTATAGCTGTATCCATGATTGCCTTCCCTTTGGGAAGCACCTTGTATTTTCAAACTGCTAAATCCATCTGCTCCGAAATTCTGGAAGACAAGCATGGGAGGAAAACCAAATAAAACACCTAAACAAGCAAGTACACCTAAGATAAATTTCCAGCTTCCTCTACAGCATCCAGGACAGCTTCTTGTGGCCCAGCAGTCTATACAGAATTAGCAAGTCAACTCAGCCATTAGCATCCTCATTAGACTCAGAGAGGCTAATTTACTCTCCAGGTTGACTTGGAGGCATGCAGACAAGGAAACTGCTTGCTGTACTGTTTCTGTGACGTTGACAAGTGGACACAAGTATTTGTAGGAAGGAATGTTTGTTTGAAATGACCCCACAAATAACTGCAAGTGGAAAAGACTCATTTGATGCAGTACCTGACCAAGGAGTAAATACATTTTTTTTCCTCTGTAGAGTCCAGATGGTGTCTATAAAGAAGACCTTCGACCCTCATGTCTCAAGTACTGACCAGAACTGGTTCTCTGCATAAAAGCAGAGAATAGGTTTTTCTGTGAAGTTTATTGACAGTATGTTATTCACAAAATACATATTCCGTAGAAGAGCTATGTGGAAAGGACAAGAACACAGCTAAACTGCACTCAATTTTAGAGACAAGTTCATGACAGCCTTGTTGAATTACTTCAATGATGATGGAAGCAGGAAAGTGTGTTCTAAAACCATCTGAAAAGCATATTTAGGTTTCATAAGAGGTAAGAGATATTAAGCCCTTGCATAATTCACTTATTTAGCAAAACATCAAACCTTTAAGTCATCCTATAAATGATCTGGAAAATTGCTGTGTGCATCTTTGTGATGTATTTATCATAGCACATAAGAGCATCACAAAACATCTAGGAAGCTATAAATAATATCTACTTAGAATGCAAGAAGAGCTTATACAGATATGCCATTTTTCTACTATTTTCCATGGTTAAGTGAGTCAAAAGCAACTAATTCTGATGACAGAAGTAAGCAAGAACATGACACATCAGAGGCACTTTACCAACTTACAGTCAGAGACTTTGGCCCAGATATTTCTGAAGTGGAATCTGCCATAAGCAGCTAAGTAGCTCTTACAGGTTTTTTTATACCTTTGGAATCTTTAAGTTTTGTCCTCAATCTAAAAAGACAAAACCTTTCAGGTTCTTTTCACGACTTGAACCAAGATAATCAGTGCTGTTAGGTGGTGGCATGTGCATGGCTCTCACTTACAGCCCAGCCTAACCCAAGAACTCTTCCTCCTTTCTCTCTGCAGCTGGAATGCTGCCCATCTGCCTTTCCACACAGCTTCTCTGTTCTTGGAAAGAGGATGTGCACTGCATCTCTCCCTGTATCTCTGCTGATTTACAATTAGAGACATTTAAATAACATTGAAAGCCTTTCCCCTTTTACCTTATTCCTTTCCTCTCCTTTGATTATTTAACTTTAACTGAATTATTTAGCTCTGCTAAAACTATTCACAACTGTCTTAGTTTCTAACAAAAGTTACGTTTCTCATAGTGTCTAGTATGAAGCTATGTTTTAGCCTCANGGGAGGGGGGAGGGTGAGTGACTAACTGTGTGGAACTTAGCTATCTGCTGAGTCAAACCACGACAACAACACAGGTCAAATAAACAACTCCATGCTATACTAATACCTATTATATTTTGAGATTCACTGGAGACTAGCTTGAAGGAATTAAATTTGTTTTCCTTATTCAGCACTCATAAAGCAACAACAACGAAAAGATTCCAGGAGTGAAGTCTTATCGACTGACATGCAAAGAGGCACTTGTGAATTACTATAAGAAGAAAACTTTTATTGGGAAGGTGGTCACACACTGAGATAGGTTTCCCAGAGAGGCTGGAGCCTCCTGTCTTTCTTTGGAAATACTCAAAACACAACTGCATACATCCCTGCACAACCTGCTCTAGCTGACCATGCTTTGAGCAGAGGATGTTAGACTAGAAGATCTCCAGAGGTTCCTTCCAACCTCAACTGCTCTGTGATTCTGTGCTCTTTACTCACTGAATGGAAGGGCCACTGGCTGTACAATTCCTCCCCACACATCCCTTCTTACTAGTTAACCCAAAAATCAAGCAAACTTTTCACGCAAGCTCTACACATTTCACTTCCAAGTTTCAAATCACAGATGAAAAAAAAAAAAAAAAAAAGCCTGCCTCTCCAAGATATGCCTTGGAAGCATTCTTACTTTCAAATGTAATACCCTTTTAATTCGGCAAAATTGCTGGAATATAAATATGTAAGATTAAAAAGAAGTTCGCGAAACAGATCGTTGGGCTTAACTACTGGAAAGAAAATACCCCTCGCAAACTAGATACTAGAGACTGTTTTATTCAGAAGCCATTGCAGGTGAAGCTGTATCTGGTTAGCTCCCAGAAGACGCAAGATGTAGGCAGTTCCCTGCTTCAATTCACAGCCATGCCTTGCTTCCCTGACAGCAGCTGGAACATGCTACCATCCTGTATGCAGGCTCACTTCATTGCCCAGATAATGCATTCTCACTTGTACAGAATATCATCTTTCAGGTGCCAGCCATCATGGAAGAAACATTTCCCATCACGTGGTCTTTTTGGAAAAGAGTACTCATAAAAAGTGCATTAAAAATTACTTCAAATATTCACTTAAATCTCTTCAAGGTAACAAGGAGAGCCTGACTGCTAGGCATGGCCTATGCAACTTCTTGAGTGCAAGTTGTTCTACTGGAGTGTGTTCTCCAAAGATAACTTACAGCACATTTTGTGTTTGACAAATACTCTGGAAGGCCGTAAAGAGCTAGCTTTGCTCTCCAAATGCAACCTGTTGAGGAGGAGTTGCCTCAGATGTTCAGTAAGGAACGGTCTCAACATTTTGTCCTTGGGTTCACGTCTAAGAACAGACTTGTGAGGACACAGAAAAGCAAAGAAAACAGTAGCACCGATTGCCTGTAACTCTGGGGAGTTCCCTGCTTTTGCTGCCACCCTAAAACATGATCTCTAACAACAGGAAGGTTTTTATATCTAGGGCCCAATTTTCTAGTCACTGGATATACAGATATAGGAAGCACTGGACTCTAGGGAGAGAATATCAGCTACCCAATTCAGGAACATCAAGATGCAGTAACATGAGGATATTTGCACCTTCAAAGACCCTCCACAAAGAAAGACCAAAACCAGTAGTGCCTGTGCTTTAGAGAACATTTCCTGAGCAGATTACTGAGCTAAGAGAGGAAAGCACTACCCAGACCTACCCAACTCTTTAAGGCTTTTTCCACCTCTGTACTTCCATTTCCCCTCATCACTGAAGGATGTTCACTATGTGGCTTTCAGAGCTACAGAGAAGCCACTGTTAGGAAGAGGTAACCTTAGTTCATGGTGATACGGGGTGACGGCACCAAGCCTGATGGAGTTCAAGACACGTTTGGACAATGCTGTCCAAAACAGGATTTGGATTTTGGGTGGTCCCGTGTGGTGCCAGAAGTTGGACTCAATGATCCTTGTGGGTCACTACCAACTCAGGGTATTCCGTGAAGAAATAGCGCGCACATTAAAAGTAGTTTGAGGACCCTCAGAGGAAGGGAAACCAAAGAAAACTCATCCATCCTTCCTTCAAGAAGGAAAGTACTGTTTCAGCAGAGGTGAGACCTCCTTTCTCAGAAGCCTCTCTCTCTGTAGGTCTACTTCCCAACAAATCAATTCTGCCTTCCCTTCACAGGGAGGTTGGGAGAGAATGACAAGTTCTCCCTTCAAGAGAGTAAGAAGGGACATAACAAAACATGTCTGAATCCAGCATTTGATCATGGATGTCATCATCCTCTTAAACAAACATACTGACCTACCCACAGACCTGCTGGAGCCAGGCACTCTTTCTCAAGGAAAAACACTTCAACACCCATCTGCAAGATCTCCTGTCCACCTCCTATCACAGCACTTCAGAACTCACATCAGTGCTTCGAGATTTGTGACAAGCACTTGAGCTCCCTTGTTTCCTCAATCTATTTTAATCAGAGCTACATAGTTCCACTATTTATCAGTTTAAAAATCAGGGCATCACAACATGGCTTGCATTTTTCTCAGCAACTGAAGAGAACGTCTGCAGAACAGCTTAAATGAAAATAACACCAAGAGCCAGCAAACCATCTGTTCTAACCTTAGCGTTAGCGTTAACTGCTATCTTGGACTCCCACAAAGGAAGTCAGGTAAAGCTATTCATGTTTTTGTTATTTCTTTCATAGAATCGCTGAGGTTGGAAAAATCTCAAAGATCATCTAGTCTAACTGGCAACCCATCACCACCACGTCCATTAATCCATGCCCCCAAGTGCCACATCTACATGTTTCTGGAACACCTCCAGGGATGGTGACTCCACCACCTTCCTGGGCAGCCTGTTCCAATGCTTGACCACTCTTTCAGAGAATAAATTTTTCCTTATATCCAACCTGAACCTCCCTTGGCACAAAAAGGACTGTAAGCACCCACTATTTTTATTAAATTTAACAGAAACAACAGTAACTGAAAATGCCTGAAGAAGAGGCAGAAAACAAATCAGAGATATAAACAGCCTATAATTAAGTGTTGTGTAGTGGTGCCATCCAGTCACTTCTCTCCCAACACCCAAAGCTGATGCAGACCTTTCCTGGTCCATCAGAACCTGCTATGTGGGCAAGGCAGGCATCGTCATGAGCACGCAGTGACTGACTCCAGGCTGAGGCCATAGTGAACCATCTCACACTGCCAGCAGCCCCCACAGCATCTAAGCCTCTACTGCACTTCTGAGATGAAATATCAATTAGCCTGATAATTCTAGAGATTAATGCCAGGGATGAATACAATACTTTGTTAAGACATTAAGGCTGGGAAGGAAAAGGCACTAAGCAATTTTTTTTAATAAGGAAAAAAGTGAAGCAGTAGGATTTTCTAATTCTGGTTTACAAGACCGCAAGAGTACTTTAAGTGGCTCTTCTTTTTTTCTTGATAGCTTTAGCTCACTCTTATTAACTTCAATCCTTTTCTTTCTATACCTTCCCTTTCCTAAAGGAGCTGCCTCCCAAACTAAACAGCTTGACACTACTTTGATTCTAGTCTGATTCAAAGATTTATTTCCAGCACCGATGTAGCTGATGTCTCATGAGACTTCACAGAGACATTTGTCTTCTGGCATCAGATGATGTCAGGTACTCGCCATTAGTACACTTCTGTTGAGATCTCAACCAGAAGACCACAGTCAGAAGTTTTTGTGCTAATTCAAGTTTTTATCTCAGTCTCATGAAAAACTTCTTTCCAAGCTCAGAACCTGGAAAGAAATGATTCTTTCATCCAATACTTTTAAACTGAGAACATGGTTTTGTTAGTGCTGTGTGCTCGACCCAACATTTCTTGCTTGTACGTTTCATTACATTTGTCCATTAGTGACTGGAAGATGTCTTGTCATTGCAAGCAACAGTTCTCTTCACCTCAGCTGGGTCCTCCGCTTCAGTGGGCATGGACTCAGTCTCTTGGGTCAGAATATCATCCAATGAAGTGACAATGGTGCCACTACATGTATGGTTAGCATGGACCTAATTATGATACACGTGTGGCCTATAGCCAGTTGATCTACCGACTGGAATTACAGGAGTTCAGTTGTACAATGCAGTAGTTTGTAAAGCCTGGAATTAAAGTAGATAAATAATCAGAGTGTACATGCTTCACACACATCAAAGCACGACACTATCTGAACTTCTGCCAAACCAAATCACCATGCTCTGAGCAGCATGCAGCACCTATCATCATCATTACGATCAACAGAATGAAAGGGCAGCAGCAGCCTCTACTTGGTCTATTACTAGGAGGAAATATTCACAGCAAGACCCATATGCCTTTCTCAAGAGACTTCTGCATCTATTTCTGACAGCCATAGCTCAGACACTTTCAAAGGAAATCCGAATTCCAGAGTTAATAGGTCAGCTAAATTTTCTTTCCCAAACCAACAGTAAAACAGTTATATCTGTTAGAATGTGTATTACTATAATGTACTGATATGAAGAAATAAGCCAGTGGAGGCAGAGAAACTAAATGATAATTGATGCTGAAATAGCATCACACCGCAAAGCCTATGGTCCAGAACGCGATCAAACACATGCTTATGAGTGGGAATCAAAACATAAAGAGTTCTTTAAAGAGGCACATCAGCTTGATATTTACGGCTTTTACAGTGTCTAGAGACTTCTGAGTTAGAGGAAAACAGCAACTTTTTTTGCACATCTGTCTGAAGCATTACAGCAGTCTCTCTGGGTTCCAGTGCCAGCTCCACCTTACTGCCTCATCTCCAGTTGCTTCCTCGGATAGGTTTCTGTCCCACCACACAGATTTCAGCACACTACACGTGTAGAAGCACTCACCTGCACTTACCTTCTAATAGCAAAATGAAGGAATTAAACACTACAAAAACAGTGAAGACAAGCAACCATAGGACAGGCGGGCCATCTACCAGCTCAGTGGAGGATGGCAGCAGAACTCACACACACTTCTGAGATGCAAACGTTTTATTTGACACCTCAGCTCTTTGTAAGCAATGACCTCCTTTCTCAAAGCTTTCCTGCTTTCCCAGCCAGTTTGGTGGTTCAGATCTGCTGACAGATACGTCGCAATGTCGCCCTGTGAAAACCAGTGGTGCAACCAAGCCGCACCAGTCAGCCCACAGAGATCTCAGCTGCCCTACGTCCTGCCAGTCCACCACTCTTATCACGAAGGAAAGGTCAGGACCAGGGAGGGCGGCACAGAAAGCCATACGGTCAGAAGGTGCTCCAGTCTTGGTCCCGGAGACCTGGGGCAGCACGTCAACCCACCGCTTGGGTCCCGCTCCCGGGGACCTCGGGCAGCAAGCCACCCCGCCGCTCGGCTCCACGCCTGCCCCCGCCCGCGGGCCTCGGCACGGCCAACGCCGGCACCGTGCACGCCCAGCTCCGGTGGGAGCTGTCCCCCAGGACCCCGCCGCCGCCCGCGCTCCGGGCACGGCCTCAGGGAGCGGTGCTTGTGACTAAGCACACGGCGGCCCCACACCGGCCCGGCCCCCCGCCCGAGGCGGCGCGGCAACGGGGCTGCTCCCGGGAGGGCCCCGGCCTGGACGCGCCCGCAGCCCCGAGCCCAGGGCCGGCCCCAGCCCGGCCCCGGCTCCCGCCCCGCTGCCCGCGTACCGCTGCTCTCCTT